>PVHX01014287.1:29902-51215 GCA_004024805.1 Geosciurus inauris | reverse complement strand
AAAAAAAGAAAGAAAGAAAGAAACCACTCAATCCCCTTCAATAAGCAAGAGCACTAATCGAAGAGCATCTTACATGTGATTTCTGGTACACATTTTCCTGTTAACTTTTAACATATGTAGCCTGCAGGCAAGCTTCACACAAATCTCCAGCACTCAAAGGAACCAATGATCAGTCAGAGAAATGTGTAAAGATTTGAGAACACGCACAATTTTCACTTTATATGTTGTCAGTGAGTAACTATTCCAAAGGTACTTTTCTCACCACTTGGCTGTAAAAAAATCTTTAATGCGGTGGCACTCTGACAAACTTACACATTTAATGAACACACCACCCTAAGGAATATTTCTTCAAATTTGATAACTGCTTCACTGGCATTCAAAGACATGTTAACTAAAGATTTTTGAGACTAGTTGGAAATAAGTCTGTAGTTTATCTAGCTATATAAAGAAAATCTCTAACAGTCTGTTCCACTTTAGTTCAACATTTATTTGAGTATGGGCATGGTGAAGTTTAACCATGATCAGTAGAGATCTCTTGGTAACCAAGAGATCAAGGCAAACAAACATCCATTGAGAATATTTACACAACTATTCTTGTTCTTTTTTCTGAATCTTTACATAATTTACAGTAGGTCTTTTTCATTTGGACAGATTATTGTTTTGCATATTATTAGCATAAGTCTTGTATCCCTAATTAGATTCCTCAAGGGGAAATACCCTGTCTTTACCTTCTTGAATAACTCTTATAGAGGATGAAAGGGCTCTGGGGGTAAGGGTAGCAGAGGACAAGTGGGGGGTAACAGGGGAGATAGATATAATCATATATGTTGCATGCATGTATGAATATGCCACAATGATACCAACGATTTTCTATAATTAAAATGCACTAATAAAAACAAAAATAGAAATAAATAAAATAGCTCTCACAGCTTCTATAATAGGGTTAGTTATTCAACAGGCACTAAATGAATATTGCCTAGAAGGAAGGATAGTTCAGAAATGCCTATTTATTAATGATAATAAATCTGCTGAGCTAGAAAATATTCTTAATTCTTTAAGAGATTCTCCAAAATACCTGCAAAATGTTTTTAAAGCTCATTCTGAGTTATTTCCAATGCCTAAAAGTATCACATTGAACTACCCTGAAAGTTATGACAGAAACAAAAGTGATTTGAAGTTAAGATGGTGATATAGGCTTATAATACAGATTCATCCAAACACACAGCAACAATAGATACATCAGTTAGAATGCCTTTGGCTGCAAGTAACAGAAGTCCTGACTCAAATCAACTTAAATAACAGGGAAAATCCTTATCTCAAATAGCAGAAGTAGTGAAGGGAGTTGACTTTGGGGTTGTCTTGCTCAGTGACTGGACATCATCAAGGACCCAAATGCTTTTCATTTCTCAGCTGTGCTCTCCTTAGAGTTTCTGGGCCTTGCCTTTAGGTAACCTCCCTATGGTGACAAAATAGCTGCTTCTGTACCTCCTAGGCACTCACATAAACATTTTTATGTAGAAAGTAAGACTCTTTCTTCTAATGCTTCTTTTTAAGAGAGAGAAAATATTTTCCAGAAACCATCCCCAGATTTCTTTTACTTCTCATTGGCTAGGATGTGTCTTATCAGCAAATTTAAATAAATTACTGGTCCTGATCAGATCTTGGGATGAAACTAGAATTCCCTGAAAAGGAGAGAAGATATATCACTGTGGCTCTGTGATAAGGCAAGAAGGACATTAAGAAGGCAACTGCTACCAGGTATGGTGTAGCATGCCTGTAATATCAGCAACTTGGGAGACTAAAAGTTTAAGGTCAGCAGGAGAAACATGGCAAGACCTTACCTCAAAGGGGAAAGAAAAACGATGAAGTACTAGAAGACAAGCACTTATTATCTGCTACATTACATGCATTTAAATAAGAAAATGCACAAAATAAAACTTTTCTCCCAAATAAGTTTTTTTTTTTTTTTTTGGTACTGGGGATTGAACTCAGGGGTACTCGACCACTGAGCCACATCCCCAACCCTATTTTGTGTTTTATGTAGAGACAAGGTCTCACTGAATTGCTTAGCACCTCGCCGTTGCTGAGGCTGGCTTTGAACTCGCAATTCTCTCAAATAAGTTTTCAGAAGTTTCTCACAGGATGCAGGAAGATGAGAACCAAAACAGTTTCAGTTTTGAAAAGCAGGGAATCAGATAGGATGTCCCTTTGTGTAAAAAGAGGTTAAAAAAGAAATGTAATGATTATTCCTGGTGCTGCAAAAGCTAGCTCCCAGGTCCAGAGAGTGCTCAGCTCAAGGTGTGTAGGGAGTTCCAGCAGGTGCCAATCTGTGGATTGTTTGTTACTGGTATACATCTTAACAGATAAAAAAAATTGAAAGTAAGTATCTATAACTTTTATAGCAATTTGATATGGCCAGAACATACAAACAGGTGACCATTTTTCTAGTAATTAATTTTTATTAAACTTTAGAAAAGCTTCAGTTTTTAAAGGAGTGAGAACGGATTCACTCATCACAGATAACTTGGATAGCACCGACCCCAGTCAACAGTGTAAGACCTGATCTGAGGTCTAAGGGTTCTGGGGATCCAGATAGAGACATATACAAACACCTACTAGAGAATCATAGGCCAAGGAAAACACAAACATTAAAATATGCAATCGCTGCTCAAAATGAATATGTGGACTAAAATCTCAAACATGCATGGAGAATTGGAAGCCAACAAAATCAACATTTGGCAAAGGAATTTATTCAAGGTGAAATAAAAAATAGAAATGTCTGAGAGTGACTTTAAAATAAGTATACTTTGAACCAATAACAAGATCAAGAAAAGCATACTGTCTATAGAAGAAACAAAATGTAATTATGAAGCCAAAAAGGCAGAGATAGAATAGGAAAGGAAGATATGTGAAAGAAATAATTAGTTAGAAATCCAGAAAACAAATCAAATATTCACAAGCAGGATAGTCTTTGACTTGAAATAATTATCCAAAAAAAAAAAACAAAAAACACACAAAACAAAACAAACAAAAAAACCCTGATGGCCTAGAATTGAGGAATTCATCCAGGATAAGTGATAGATATGTGCAAAATATGAAAGAGCAGTTAAATTATATGATGCATTGAGAAAAGAGTTCCAGGAGGAAAAGATAGAGGCTGCCTATAGTAAAGATGCAATATTTGAAAAGAGGATGGTTGAGCTTTCTCTAAATCTGAAGAAAACTCTTAGTTGTCAGAGAATCATCTCCCTGAACTGCTAAGAGAAATAATAAAGCCGAATTCCTCCTAGACAAGCATCATTCTTTCAAATTGCTGAAGAAAATTATGAAATACCCAGATCCTTATATCTGGCTGAATACAGAGTGAGAACAAAATTAAATATTTCTAGACAGATCATTTTAACAGTCCCATACTAAAAGAACCCCCAAAGGATTTACTACATATATATTTGAAAACATAATTATTAAAATATTGAAAAAATATACAATATAATGGACCAAATGAATGTTATTTCTGGGATATAGCAACTCAACATTTGAAAATATGTAACAAGAATTCACATATGTACATTTATATAATAAATATGCTTCCTTATCACTAATATGCATATCAATAAGCTACATTATACTCATGATTATTATTTGTGAAGTGCAATGTGGAATGGCTATATCATCATTTATTTAACCCATTTTTTTAATTAGGTATTTAGACTTCTTCAAAGTTGTCTTTATTATAAATAATCCAATGAATATCCACATGCAGATAACTCACTTTCTCTATTATAAATATATAAAAGACATACAGCATGTAATGGCTTTGAGAGAAATCTCTGACATCAGTATAAACTTTTCCCCGTAGAGTGTAACACTGGACGTAATCTTTCTTTCTCCCTTTTTAATGAGCATGAGAAGAATAACTTTGCTTTTTTCATGCTCTCATAGAAATTCAGAAAACAAATAAATCTTCACGGGCAGGACAATCTTGGACAGCATGGGATTGCTATAAACAATTTCATACAGTTTAGAGTGATCAAAAAAGAAAATAAAGAACATGCATAAAATACTACCAGATAGAAGAACTATTAAAATTCTTGCATATAACTTTCTACAATGTTTTATTTCTTACAAAATCAAGACTGTACTAGTTCTTTAAGTTTACCAACTGAAAACTCTGGTGTTTTTAGTGTAACATTTTCCAGGTTTTCACATATATATATAGTCTGGAAACCACCACCACAATGGAGCTAGAGGATAGTCCCATCACCCAGAATATTCTCCCTTGCTCCTCTGTATTCAACTCCCCTCTCACCATCAGCCCCTATTTCCTGTCCCTATCACTTCAATTTTAACAGAACATAACATAAATGAAAACCATACAGTGTACAGCCTTTTGAACCTCTCTTCTTCACTTAGCATAGTGCATTTGACATTCATCTATGTTGCATTGTGTATCAATAGCTCATTCCTTTTTATTGCTGTGTCATAGGTGTTTTGTTCAAATCTTTGTTAATGGCATCAGAGAAAAAGATGTTTTATTTTTCTTTAAAAAATTCACATTCATTGGATTACTAGTCAGATGAACTATTTCTTTATAGGTTTATCGGCCATTAGAATTCTTTCTCATGTGAATCACACTCTTCCTTTAAAATGGATCACAAGTCAGGTTTTTCTCATTCTCCTCATCACTGCCCAGCAGGGATGTGGTTTTACTGTCTAGCATTCGGAGACTTAAGTGACCAAGAAATCTCGTCTCTGCTTTGGTTTATATTAGCACCATCTTTGTGTGATTGAATGCTGGGACACAACCTCTAAAAGATGAGCATTAGCCTTGGACCTTAAATATCATATAAGTGGAGGCAGGAAGAAGATAATCTAGTCCTTTCCCCCTGAGCAAGCTGGACGATGGAAGGCTCACTTCCAAAGTGTTCTCTGTCCTTTTGCTTTTTCTCATTGTGAGAACTGTGTCTCCCTACTCAGCCAAGAACTGATGCAGTGAACAGGAGTAAGCTTGTATCAATAAACATTTATGAGACTAGTTTCAGGCAAACAAACCAGGCCCCCGAGGCACAGTCCATTCACCTGCCAGGCTGCAGCAAAGGGTCAGCCTTCAAAATTTCAGCCATTTTCTCTTGTGAGACTGTACATCTTTGGAACAAGATCTGCCAAATCAGCTGGTCCTGAGTTCACGTGCTGACTCTTGACATGGCCCATGAGATCTTGGCTTAACTTGGCTTAACTTCCTGGAACCTCAGTTTCTCAGCAAAGAGAATATTAACATTTCTTTCTTTCTTAAGAAACCAATGAGATTTGGAACATAATTAGTGCAGAATCTGTCATGTGTTGAGGACTATTGTATCCAGTGAATGGTAGACCCCATTATCAACAGTTGGAGAAAGTGACCATCTGCAGTGAATCTAGGGCTCTGGAATTTCCTTGTCTCTCTTTTATCCCAACCAGAGTCAAGTAGGGAGGAGAGTGAGAGCAACTGAACAGGCTCCTGTCATCGTTAGGAAGCTCAGTGCTGTCTTTTGAATAATTTTGTATCTGCATACTTCTTCACTAGACTCTGAGCGAAGCTCCATGGGCACCGAACCTTGATCTCTGCTTCCCATCAGCAAATATTTGCTGGAGTGCTATCCCAACATAGTTCAGCTGCCCTTGCCCTCCTTGGGAAGGGGTCCATAAGCTGGAGCTGGGGAATCCAACCCTGTATTAAATCCAAAGTACAACAGGCTCCTTGACGTGTGTGCTGTAGTTGGAAGAAGTGTGAGGTTTAGAGTCTGAAATCCAAAGTTGTTTCCTGTCCCTGAGCCTCAACAGGAAATAAGGATTAAATGAGGGAAAATTCTGCCACACACCTTTGGTACCCTTTGTTCTCCCTCTTCTATTATAACATCACTTTGGTCATAACTCACGTCATGGATCTTGGAATCTAGCATAGCTTTTACTTCTCTCCTCTTATGTTTGCTCTGCTCAGAGTCTCTAGTTCCATGGAGACTCTTGAAGTCATAGGTCATGGAAGATCTGGGGCATATGTACAATCACATCTCCATGTTAAATGCAGTCTTGCTGCTAGCTGGTGCCGACTGCCCCTAGAGGTGACGCCTCTCATTGAAGATGGCAAATGCAAAGGACCTTCCCAAACAACATTGCCCGGCCTGAAGTACCTTCCAGCCTCATGGGCTCCTCTAGACCCTACCAGGGCAGGATTGTTGCAAAGAGTCAGCCAAGTGAGTTGCCTGGCACTCAAATGCTAAGGGAGCCTTTTATTTTTCCCAAGATGTTGCCCTTTCTTTGGGGAAGGGCAGGCTTTGTTGGCATTTGCCCATTTTTCCTGGCTCTCTTGTTGACACTCATGCCATCTTCCAAAGCAGTGTGTGCTTTTGTGTGGTAGAGAACCAAAAGGGGTCCAGTTCTGCCATGGATCATACTGAATCACATACATTATAAATGCAATTATGTAACTGAAGTTTCCCAAATCTGTTCAGTGGCTCCCACAAGACAATTATAGTTTTTCAAATGTGCATGCAATGCACGTTTATTTGGAGCCATCGCAATTAAATAGGGTTGTTATAAATGTAATATTGTACAATTTTCATTAAATCACAGTAGATATGGCATTTCTTTGATTTAAAAGAAAATGACATCAGATGCAAACAAGAGGAATTCATATTGATTATTTGATGTCTTAGATGATCTACCAGGTAGAGGTGGAAAGGTGCAGGCAAGGAAGCCTTCTACATCTGGAAGAACTTTCCTCTTCCTTGGAACCAAGCTCCATCCACACTCACAGGGCTTGAAGTTTCAAGATTCACTCGTAGCCCAAAGCAAGGCTGTTTGAATTCAGGTTCTTGACATTAACTCTAAGCCTCCAGGCTCCACATTGGCTCCCGGAGGGAGCCCCGTGTGCAGCAAGTTTCCATTGTGAAACCCATATCTCTTTCACAGAGTGCTTGACTTTAAGATTGAAAAAAAAAAACAAACAACTAATGTACAGTCTGTGCTAAACTGCTTCCATGAAAGAAGTTTGTGGGTGGTGAGGATGGGTAGGGGCAGAGACACAAGATCAAGAGCAGCCTAACTGTATTTAGATGTCAGGGGAAAAATCAGGATGGCTTGATTTGTGTTTTTAGTAACAAAAAAATTAAGACAGACATACATAAAATGAATTCAATAAATAAAATAGTACTTCTCCAAATCTGTTCTATGGCTGTTTTGTGTTTTGATGTAACTAAAAAGTGGAGAGATTTTTTCCTTCCTTGGAAAAACTAATGGTCTCCATTTATGTTCCTTTATTGTATGTTCTCTGGTCATTTTGTGACTTGTCATTTAAGAGCTGGAGAAAGAGACTGCTTTGTATCAGGAGAAGGTTTCAGCTGGTCCCCCGGCCTCATTGGCCGGGGAAGGATATAGAAAGGAACTACCGAAGGTGAATAACGACTCCTTCAACAATTTAGAATGTTTGAAGTTAATTATCCTACTCTGATGACTGGTTGTCTAGACATTTTAAGTATTTATTTTGTGGTGTCCCCTACAGTTCATAATTAAAGACCTAAAGGAAGGCTCCCGGAGGTTTTTACTGGCCAGACCAGAAATTACCCACACAACATACCGTGCATCGGCAAAACACAAGAAGTTGAATTCCTTTTTTTTTTTTTTCCCTCATGCAGTCTGATCAGAGGCAGCGGCTTGAATATTGACCGTCTTTGAACCACAATGGCATTAATGAACCCAGCCGGCTCAGCTAAGATCCCAGCCTGAGACTCAGCTTGTCAATGGTTCCTAAGAGACAGAATGAGGGTGAGATGAATCTGCGAGAGTCATGAGTTCCCTAATCTTCAGGGCCTTGACCTTACTGATGCCTCAGATCCAGGGTTGCAGTAGGAGACAATGAACTGATATAAGCATGATAAAATGTCTCATTCGTTTGCTCATTCATTTATTCAACCAGTAATTTTCTCAGCTTCCCTGTGTTGAGAGTGTTAATATTTTTGGAAAGAGAACAGTGATCAGAGTCGGAATCAGTGACTTTGATGTTAATGAGACGTGGTGACTTTGGACAAGTTGCTGAACCTCTGTGATACCTGGCTTATTCATTTGCCACATGAGAACAATAATATTTATTCTTGCCTGGTAATCGAACAGACGAAACAAGACAAAACAGAGAATTAACTGAACACAGTGCTTAGCACATAGTCAAAGTTTAATCATCATGGATTTTTAACATTTGCAAATATTTTAACATTTGCAAATATTAGACCCAAAGTGGTGTGGAAATTGTGGAGTTCTCTCCATTCATAAGGTTGTCTTTGGTTCCACAACTCTTTCCAGAGACTGAGGTCTCCAAGATAAATTGTAGAAAGTTTCAGGAGGCCCTCTGTGTTAGTTCCCTTTTATCTACAAGTAGCACACATCCTCCAAATGGAGGATGAAAAGTTATCCAAGGTGCTAAAAGCTTCTAGGCAAGTCCAGATCTGAAGGAGCCAGAAGGCCTCAGCTAGGTGTCTATAGGGAGGCACATTCTCCTGTGCCTGACCTTGTGCTGGGGTTATGGCTACCTCTCTCAGACACTCAGATTTTCAGATGAGCACACGCAGACACACATTCAAGAGCTTACCAAGTTTGAAGTCTGAGGTGAATGCAGTGTGTTGAAATCCCAAAGTGTGTATGTATGAGCGAACTTCTAGTTCTTTTTATGTAGTCAGCAGTAAGTGCCATTTCATCCCTGACTCTTCTGTGGAGGTTTGCTGGCTTCAGGCTGAGTGGGGCAGACACCCAACATCAATGCCACATGCAGCATTCAAGAGGCACTTTCTACTCCTCTGCTTCTCCGCATTCAGAAGATTCCAAATGTCATGAGTGACAAAGTTCATCTGGAGCATAAGGTTTCAAACTCTTCACCCTTTCTTAGAGCCAAGCCATGACTTCCAGGCCTTTCTGCATTTGATTGGAAAGCTAAGCCATTTTGAGAGATTTCCAGAGAAGAAAAAAAAAATGACCACGGCATTATTAACAACATTTATTATGCTTCAAGGGTCAGTCCTTGCAACAGCTGCACAGAGAACTGGGGACAAAGGACTCAGCTTTAAAAAGCAGGTTTTTTGAAGGAAAGGACTGATACGTCTAGTTCCTAAAACCTAACACATGGATGGAGACTAGGCTAGAAATGGACAATAAGACAACTGAATGGATGAGTGAGTCAATGAGATTTCAAATTTCCCTTCTAAACAAAGTGACTCCATTACGGACTTGTGTTGGAACTTTTGGAAAAAGTAAATAATCCACAGGGGTTATTTGTTATCCAAAGGACCCCGGAGTTATTGGGAGCCTCTACTTAAGAGAGTATGCTTGAGTCCAGAAATGAGGGAGACAGAAAGTGGGAGAGAAAGACAGAGACAGAGATAGAGAGAGAAAGAGAGTGAGGGAAAGAGGAAAGGAGGCAGGGAGGGAAAGAGAGGAGGGGAGTAAAGAAGAGGAGCCAGAGAGATGAATCCAATCCTGATGACATTGTCCAAACACCTGCTTCCTGTTTTGCCTGAACCATTCACACCTCTGGACTTTTATAGACCAATAATTTTCCTTATATCCCACAGTAATTTTAAAGGTTAGAGAAGTCACCAGAAATAGCAATAGTGTAGGATAAGCTGCGTAGGTGAGGGGGATCTCTTGGCTTGACTAAAATGTACTAGAGTGGCAAAGGGAAGTTAGGAAGAAGCAGAACTGGTGTGCAGAAAATGAAATGCTGCCTCTTTTTTGCAGGGGCAGGAGGAAATCTGTGCTTTAGTCTGTAAGTGAGCAAGTAGGTAAATGGGTATTTATTTTCCAAATGATCTCTGAAATTAATATCCATCTTTAACCTGATTTAGATACTGGAAAAAATCTTTTTCTGGCTACAAGTTGAAAGAGGTTGACTATTCGAATATCCACCTCCCCAATTTATTTCCAAAATATTCCTCCAGGTAGGAAAAGATGGATTTGAAACCACTCTGCTCTTTTCCCCTTTGTTTTATCGATATTGCTTCATTTCAGCGTGAGGAGGCCAAATGACTCTCGGTTCATCCCATGAATTAATGATTCTTCAAATCAATTTAATCTAGAGCCTAATAAATTTTCCTAATGACAAATCAATGTCAAAAATAATGAAAGAAGGAGTGATTCAATGTGTTTGCCCCCCAATCTCTACTTCCCTAAGCAGAGATGTATTATCTGAAGGGCAGATTTAGCATTTTCTCTTTCCACAATGCATGACACTTTTTCCTATGCAGACCAAATTGTCAAGGGAAAAATAGAGTTCCCCTACCTTCTATATTCAGACTCTGGTATCTGTGACATTATCCTTTCTCATACTTTTTAAACCCTGAACACAATGAGAATCAGAGAACTAAGTCCTTTGGTGTTTCTTGCTCAGGAAAAGCCAGACAAAAAGATTTATGACTGAGTGTGTTTGTGTGTGCATGTGTGTGTGTGTGTGTAATCATGTGTTTCTGGAATCATTTTTAAACAGTATTGTTGGACTGAAAGGTGTAAGGTGTATATATTAATGTAATGCAGGATGGAGTGGAGCTGGTCAGGAAAGAGCCAGATGGCCCTTTGGTTTGTTCCTCCTAACTCAAGTTCTACTGCTTAAGACAAATAAATAATGATGCTATTGAACTAGTAGTCTTTCCTTCTCCAGATGCTTAGATGATAGACCCCCTACCCCCCAAATTAATCAATACCAGGCTAGAGCACATTGCATATCCTCGATTGAGTCAAGGACTGTCGGTGGGCAAGGAGATTAGGAGGCAACCACGTGGAACTTGCAGCTGAGCTTAGAGATGCAAATCTTACATGTACAAGATAATCAGAAGAAAAGATGCCTGCTGCTGCTGCTAGGCACCGCCCACATTCAGAATCAGGGGAAGGAGAGGAGAAGGAGGAAAGTCAGATTTAGGAGTTGATCTGCAAGGCTAAAGTAACAGGAGATTATAAGTTTCTTGTTAAGTAAGACCCAAGTGGACCAGAGGGGTTGTTGCTTTTCCTCATCCTGGTTGGGAAGAGGGTCCATCCTGCACACTGATATTCTCTTTTAGGAGCCTGCTTCTCTGCTCACTCCTGAAGGCATGATGGGTTAGTGAAGGTATTTTTGATTCTACGGTAACTCCAATGTGCTACATTTGTAAAGGGCAGTAGAAATATGTTCTCTTTACATTTATCTTAATTCTCTAGACAACCTTCAAGTTGATATGGGAATAGCCAGGGCGAGACCAGATGATCTCAGCAAGAATTCCCAGGGAAGGTCTTCCCAAGTTTCACTGGCTTGGACTCAGGACTTCTTGTCCAGGATCATGAAATGCATCTGGTTTGTCCACCATAATGGATGTGTTTAATAATCCTCACTGACCTCCTGGGAGAAAGTTCCAGAACAGATTAACCTTTCCCCTCCCAGAGATGAACATGATCAAATATTTAAGGCTGAAGCTCACCTTGGTCATTTTCTGGGTTGGTAATGGAAGAGAAATGCCAGCGTTAACCTTGGACACCCTGAAATGCTGATCTTTCTCTTAGATATACAGGGAGAAACCAGTTAGATTATGGCAAATTAGATCAAGTTTCTAATTGCATGGAAACTATGCAAATTAGATCAAGTTTCTAAGGTCATGGAAACTAGACACTAAGACTCACTCTTCTGTCCCAAAACTTAATAGAAAAGGAGAGTAAGTCTGTGTGATACTATTGATCACAAGGCTGATTTACTCTTGCATCAAGTTTGTCCATTGATGTTGCTGACCGTTTATTTTCTTTTTAAAAAAAATGTTTATTTTTTAAAACAGAAAAATGCATTTCAAGTCATAGTACACATATGGAGCACAATTTTCCATTTCTCTGGTTGTAAACAAGATAGAGTCACACCATTTGTGTCTTCATACATGTACCTAGTGTAGTGATGTCCATCTTATTCCACCATCTTTGCTACCCCCAGGCCCCCTTCCTTCTCCTACCTCCCCTTTGCCCTATCCAAATTTCCTCCATTTCTTCCATGCTCCCTACTCCCACCCTCATTATGGATCAGCATCTACTAATCAGAGAAAACATTCTACCTTTGGTTCTTTGGGATTGGATTACTTTACTTAGTATGATGTTCTTCCAACTCCATCCATTTATAGGCAACTGCCATAATTTTATTCTCTTTTATTGCTGAGTAATATTCCATTGTGTATATATACCACAGTTTCTTTATCCATTCACAATTCACAATTGCTAAAGTGTGGAACCAACCTAGATGCCCTTCAGTAGATGAATGGATAAAGAAACTGTGGTATATACACACATTCTTATTTTCTTGGAAAGATATTTTCACAGGAAGAAGAGATTGGGAATTTGACATAGGGCCTAAACAGAAATGACCACAGGTGGCTTTCTGATGATTATAACCTGGGAGACTTTATCTGCAGAAAAGGTGGCCTTTGTTGAGTGTAGATTGTTCCACTTGCCCATCCAGGGACTTCACCCTTACCTACTTCCCCAGCAGCCTCAAGTCCCTATTTCCCTCTGTGGCTTACAGTGCTATTTCAATTTCAGCTATCTGGTCCTTCCATTGAGTTTCATACTTTGAGTATGGTTTCCATTTTTCTGCACATTAATAAAAATATAAGCTTTGGTTGTTTTCCCATTAAACATATTCATTGTCATTTTATTTCATATACTAAAATTATTTAATTTCTAATGCTAATCAACACGTGGAGTCCTCAGTACAGGCTTGGGCTACATTGAAGCCGAGTTATATCCAGCCAAGAAGCCAGAACAGATACACTGGACTTGTACCAGCTAAAGTTGGTGGGGTGGGTAAGAAATGCAGAGAAACGGAACAGGATTCTGGACCCACCAAGGAGAGAAATCCCCTGGCTCTTGAAGAACCATGGGCCAACGTATCTAGACTGAGCCTTAGTGAGGAAGAAAGGCCCAGAAGATCCCCAAAGCATCTTCAGTTTTGATCTATCATAGTCCTGTCCACATAGTCTGCTCACATGGGTCTCCTCAAGTACTCAAGAGTCCTCCATAGCACAGTACCCTTTAGCTGCCCATAGCCCTAGGAGATACACTCCACCTTTGCCTGGTTTTGGAGGATTCCCAGAGGACAGTACCCTTCTCTGTGTGGCCCCATCTGCCTGTTGTTCCTCCATGCAGGTTGGTCTCTTCCTACACCATCTCCAGCCCATGTTTCCCTGAACCCAGCAACCCAGCACCACGTCACTGTGTAGCACTGCTTTCTGAAATGCTGGACTGTGGCCACTCTTCCTCTCTAACTTCTACTCATCCTTCAAAAACCCAGATCCAGTCCTATTTCTCTGATGTGTTCCCTGACTGTAGCCCTGAGAATTCTGAGTCTGACTTAGGAATAGTCTTCTCTGTGGCTGCAGCAGGTCCTCAGCCCTGAATCATTACCGCACGGTTCCTTGTGAGCAATTGTGTCAAATTAGACAGATTTTAAGTCCCTCGATTGTTATATATTTTCAAGGTCCTGTGTCACTACCTTCCCCTTTCTCCAGTGGTGAGCACAGTTTCAAGTTCCAACCAGCACTTGATTCCTTGTCCAATCTTTGCTTGTTGAGCCACTTTCTCAAAGTGAACCTGAAGGGAAGCTTGTTTCTTGAAATGGCCACACAAAATAGTTTTTTAAGTGTTTATTTTTAGACTAGTTACTATTTTTTTAAAGTACTCAATGAGCATCCACTCTTTGTACTAGGTACTTGATAGAAATTATCTCATTTAATCCCTCCAACAGTCACGAGAGATCAGGGAACAGCGGCTCAGAGAGGTTCAGCAACTTACACAGGGTCTTACGGGGGGTACTAAAGATGGGATGTGAATTCAACAAGGGACATTTCCCTCACCTCTTAGTGGTAACATCTACTCCAGGCAGGAATTTCTTCTTTCTCCATTCCTACCTTCTGATGTTACAGTTGATGTCTAATTCTTCCTTGGCACTTTTGGAGCTAGGAAATGGACTCCACCTGCTCTGTGCCAGCTACATTGGGGCCCAGGAGCTGAGATTTGACAAAGGATCTTGGAAGAGTAGCTTCAGCCTTTGCTGCACCCCCGCCCTCCGCCCTAGCCTGTGGTCTGGAACCTCTGTGGTGGCTACCCCTTCCACTTACATCTTCCATCTCCCCAGTTCCCCTCCTCAACCCTCAACCCTTAGCCCCACTATTAATGAGAATCAGAAGGAGGGAGTGTAGGGACTTGAAAGAGTAATTCCTTTCTTATTTATAGGTCTCCACCGGAGGACCAGAGGCGAGGAGTGTGGTCTCTACCCTGAAGCAAGGAGCAAAGCTCTCATAGGGGGCTGGGTCCTGGTTGGGCTCGGCCTGTGACCCCTCGTGCCTTAATCTCCCCAGCTGTACAATTAGGTAAAAGTTGGGCTGCAATGAAAACCAGATGTTCCATCAGGAGCAAAGTCTCCTGGGCAAACAAATTAAATAATAAATAAATGCTTTCGGTTTTACTAGCAACTGGCCATGTTGTACCTCCTCTCAGGCTCCAATTAGAATACTCCTGCTGTCTTGTGGAGTTTTTTAAAACCCAAGCGTAAATAACAAAGAGTCCTGGAAAGTTGAAAATGCTTACTAGTTTTGATTTTTATTTTTGTTGATTGTTGGTTTTGGTTTGGTTTTATGCAATGTCGCAAGCCTTGTTTTTGTAAATCATCATGAGTTTAACTTTACATTTGGGTTTAAGGTGGGGGGAGGTCAACCAGGCTGGAACCATTTTTTGGTCATTTGGGGACATTGATCCTGCAACATTCTCATGTACAAAGCACTTTGGGGATTTCAGAGACAAAATGTGCATTTCTCTCAATCTGCCTAAAGCCTACACCAAACCCAAATCAGGTTCAACTCTAAGAAAAGCAACACTGAGCTTAGATCTTTAACTGCAGCCTTTTACTCAAGAATCTCTCTGAAATGTTTATATTGCTTCTTTGCCTTAGTTTGGTGTTTACAGATAATGTTATTTGGCTGAGTAAAGGACTTGGAAGATCTCAGCCACATTATTTTCATTCTTTCTTTTATTAGTGAACTCATTCGTTCATTTAACAGATATTTACTGAGCATCTGTTATGCACTCAATACTATTTCTGGCATTTAGGGAGCAGCTGCCAATCAGCAGTAGAAGGAAGCTCCGGTCTTCTTAACAATAGAAAACTGATAAAACAAAATTCTGATTCTTAAACCTGTTTTGGCCTAAGAGCTATTGTCATTCCCATTGAATCTTTTTAAAATTTTCAGGAAAATTTTTGATGACTTACAAAAAAGTGGTACAATTAGTGACTACCCCATGGCTGGCCACATTTGGCCAAAAGGGGGGCTTAACTTTTGGTAGACTCAGTCCTGGCTCTCATTTAGTGAGCAGTTATGATGTACCAGGCATGGGAATGAGCATTCTACGCGGGTCACATCTTTCTATCCTCACAGCTTTAGAGTTGAGGAAAGCAAGCCTGCCAATGCTCTCCTGGGGTGAGCATGCCCTTTCCTCTAGAGGCCAGGAAACATGAGGGAATGCCTAGGAGAGTTAGAATCATGTCTATGTATGTCTGCAGAACCTGTCATTTGGAAGACACTGAGCTGGTGAATCTATTGAGCATTTGATTCCCTCCTCACAAAGTCTCTCCAAGGTCAACATTGTGATGCCTCCTGATAGCAGAGGACATGGCGCCTTGTTGGGATGCAGCTACTCTCCCATGTCACACAGCTGGTATCTAGGCCAGAATTCATATCCAGGCCTCTCTGATGCCTAAGTCAGCACCCTGTTCCTCCCCTGAGAGCTTCGTGTTCTATGAGCAAAGCAACGGAGGCCCAAACTAAGGAAACAAGTCGTGATGGCTTTACTCACCTCCCTTTGATGTGATTCCCACATTTACTCCTGGAGAGCAAGGACTTTCTCAATGGAGTGAGGCCCAGAGTGGTTGAGCTCCTTTCTACAGGCCTTATGGAGAAGTCCAAGAGGGAGACTTGGCTCTGTCCTCGGTTGATTGTTGTCAGAGACGTTGAGTAGAAACACATTCTGCTGCAGCATTCTGGGGCGGGCTGTGGGTAGAGAGGGTGCAGGGTGAAACTCCACTAGGGAGTCACCTATGAGTCCTTCCTTCTTGTGTCCGTCAGTTCAACTCCAAAGTCAGAGATAGGTCTGGGTCCAAGAAGGATATGCCTGATCAGGTTATGGATTTCTCATTCCTTACAATTTTGTCTTGTTTTTCATTTTGAATCATAAGGAACACTAATAAATAGAAATATATATATATACACACACACACATATATATGTACTGAGGAGTGAATTCAAGGGTGCTTAACCACTGAGCCACATCCCAGCTCCTTCTTTGTATTTTATTTAGAGACAGGGTCTCATTGACTTATTTAGGGACTTGTTAAGTTGTTGAGGCTGGCTTGGAACCTGCGATTCTCCTGCCTCAGCCTCCCAAGCCACTGGGATTACAGGTGTGTGCCACCATGCTTAGCAGTAGCAGTGATTTTTGACACACGTGTATATTCATGAATCCACCCTCTCACACAAAATAGACAATGTTCCCATTTCCCCAGAAAGTTCCCTAGTGTTCCTTTGCAGGAGGAGCTGAGATTTGACAAAGGATCTTGGAAGAGTAGCTTCAGCCTTTGCTGCACCCCCCGCCCTCCTCCTACATTCCCACCTGGCACAGGTAATGATTGATATAATCTAGATTTCTCTCCCTCTCTCCTCCTTTCTTTCCTTTGTATTTCCTACTCTTCAGAAAGTGTTTATTCCTTGTAGGAAACTGGTGAACACAAATTGCACACATGGTCCAGTGATTGTCTTGCTTGTTCGTCTCTGATGTCCTTGCTTGGTAAAATAAAAAGTTCACAACTTTAGGTCTGCAAATTTTACTAGTCTAATGAAATCTAAAGATCTATTTCTCCAAGAGAGAAATAATGTGCCTGATTGGGAATTTAAGAGAATGTATTATGGGAAGGAGAAACCATTGAGGATAAAGACTCAACGTTACATTTACAAGATGGCAGCCTTTGAGCTAACGGAGTTGACCCAAGAGAGCATCTGAAAACAATAGTCAGTGATGCCCAAGGAGGTGTCAGAAACTAATCCTAAATTTCTTGTTCTGGTTCCACTTCTGAGTTCCCAGATTACCTTTGCAAGTTGCTGCTCCCCTCTAAAATGGTAATGCTCATCTGAACAGCAGATCGAGTGGGTTAAATTATTTCTGTGGTTTGATTTCACCTCTGGCCAGGTTTGGATTAATTAGCACTGATTTCCCCAGAGCCACTCCACGTCTGAACTCCAGGCTAGCATTTCCAGCCCAAAGCAAACACAGTTCTAAACATCAGGCTTCGAACAAGTTCTGTCTAAAGTTTCCTTCCACCTTCTTTCTGGGAAGTAATCAAGGGCTCCCTTTTCTGGGAGACTGTAATTTGTTGAAAAGCATTTGATTGTTGTATTGAAAGGTTGCACTGTATGTGTAAAAAGGTGTTTATGAGGCTTCGTACAGTATAGTTAATAACCAACCAAGACCAGAGCCTTTATAACAGAGACCCTGACTGCAAGCATCTATACTGTGCCTTGCTGAGGCCCACGAAAATGGATAATTACAGTGGCTGGTGGTCTGGAATATAAACCTGAGGTGTTTGCTACATGCCTGCAGGTCAGCCCTCTCTGTCCAGGATAGCACTTACTGTACTTTCTCCAGCTCAGCAGAAATGAGCCTCATTCCTCTTTCGTCCAGCTTTGGAACACCTGCAGGCTCTAAGCGCCAGGCTGCAAGGTAGACTGAGCAAGGTGCATTTTTGGCATATCAGAAGCAACCAGTAACAAAACCAGTGTTGGTGTTCATTTATGCGTGGAGGGAACTCACTGTTGAAGGACCCACCAGCTCAAGCCATGACCATTGCTTGCCAGGTCTCCCACTGTTCTCTAAGACAAAGGCCAAACTCTTCATCATAGGTTCAAGGGCTCTGCAACATCTTACCTTTGCTGACCTTCCTGGTCTCCCTGTGTATCATGCCACCCCTCTTGCTCCCTGACCTGATTTTGCATTGACCTCCTTTTGAGTCCTTTCTTTCTCCAAGGCCCCATGTGCATCTGGGCATATTCTAATTCTTGGACTTGCAATGATTCCTTCTCTCTTCCATTCTCCCTCAACCCCCTGCCACCCTCTCTGCCTGGTAAACTCTTACTCATCCTTCCAAGCCTGGATCACATGGTACTCCTTCTGGGAAGACTCTCCTGATCTCCTGAATCACCAAGTCATATTTCTCAACTTGGTTTATTCGTGCTTCATTCCAAAATGGTACTTCTGAAACATATAGTATGTGCCTGAAATTGAGCTATATGGTTTACATGAAATATTCACTTAGGAAGTATGTGATAAGAATATCCTTATTTATAAATGAGGAACCTGAAGTTCACAGAGTAAGTACTTGACCCAGGAGGTGGGAGAGCTGGTAAATTACCAAAACCAGACCTCAGCAACTCCAAACATGAACTCTTCATCATGACATTTAACCCTTGAATGGTTAAAAAAAAAGTCCAAATGGTAGATAGAAGAGTCAAATATGTAAACTATCTCCTTACAAATGTTAAAAATAGAAATGGAGCAAAATTCCAAGGAAAGGTAAGGTTGTGACAAGAGCTGTCACATGGTGGCAGTTCTGTGAGTGGACGACTGACTCCTTTCAGTGTTTCTCTAGTTTCCTAATTTTCTATGCATGTCTATTCCTCTTGCAATGAAAAGATATTCACTTTTAAATGAAATTTAAGGAAGCAAAATGTGTACTATCTTGAAACAACATTATAACAGTCCTAGAATTAAAATAAAAAATTTGCCCACAATATCACCACATTAAACAAAACCAATTGTTTTCAATTTTGCATTTGCCTCTCTTGAAAATACTCCATTTCCACATAGTTGTAATGATAGTGTGTCATTGGTGTCTGGTTCTTTCCAATTCATATTTCATTCTGCACATCATGTTAATGCCACACTACTATTCTGCCATCAAGGGTGTCTTACCTATCATCCTGGCATCAGCAGGATGATTCTGGCATTAGCAAAGCCTTCTAGAACATTCTAGCACAGTTTTTTTCTGTCAGCATAGCTTGGCTTGGCATCCTTCTTCCACTGAGAGACCTTGTCACTCATTCCGAGATAGGAATTTGGGGATAAAGAGAGTGGTATACTGAGGCTCCAAAGAAATGCCCTGTGAACCACCGACATGCAAAAAGTGCCCAGGAACAATGGCAACTCCTAAGCACATGTCCGTGCCCTTGGCACTTGGCCCTTGTAGTATAAGTGCAATGTACAAGCTAAGGAAAACTGATGAGAAATTATGTAGCTCCACCCTGGCTACACCTCTTGCAACTGTCCATCTATAAACATTGACACCCCATACCAATGGGTTGCTCTGTCTCCCTCTGGAGATAGCCAGTATGCTCCCTTAAATTCACGTTCCTTGTTTTAACCCAAAGCTTTTCCCCCATTCTCCCTTGAACGTGTATCTACTTTCTTAAATAAACTTCTATCCATGCCTTTGACTGGCTCCGGCTACAGTTCTTTTCCCTCAGGTATGCCAAGAACCCTGCTTGTCCTGCAATGAATTCCCTCTTCTCTCTGGCAATTCTTTGACTCCTTCTTAGGAGACATCTATTCTCCCATAACAACTCCACAAATATCTTTTGAATGCTTACTGTGGACCTGGGCTCTTGTTAGATGTGCTTTAACCCGCCTGTGCTATGTGACAGTCAGCTCCAACAGAAAGTCAATGAGTCATTTTTCTTTAAGAAACATTTAATAGACAGTAGGACATTTCCAGAATGAGAGACAATCTATAGAAAACCATGGATTTAGGCCCTCAACATTTTCCCTTCCATTTAATGCATTAAAGTGGTATAATTTCATAACACTTTGAAGTTCATAGAAGCATTTTACATCTATTATCATTTTTAATAATATAGCATCTGGGAAATGGGAGGAATTCTCTCCAAATGAGGAGATTGAGATCCCAGGAGTTTATATGATTTTCAAATCTCTTCATTCAGTAGAAATAAAGCCATACCTCACACCCTGTGCTTTGACTTGATTTTCTCACTTATTAATAATTTTCTATTGAAAAATACCTTCATTTTTAAATAACAGTCACAGATTATTCTACCACATGGAAGAACCATAATCAACTTAACCTGTTTCTTGTTGATAGAAATTTATGTTGTCACAGTTTTCGTTATTATAATTCTGCAATTAAAAATTCTCATAATACATATTTGCACAAACAAAGATATTTCCATTGAAAGCTTATAAAAATATACATAGGTCAGAGGGTATGCAAATTATGGACTTTGCCAGCCCAATAAAAACTTCCCAATAAATATTGTCAAATGGCCATACTGCCACAAACACTACACAGATTTAATTCAATTCTCATTAAGGTTCCAAAGTCGTTCTTCATAGAAACAGAAAAAGCAGTCATGAAATTCATTTGGAAAAATATAAGGCCCAGAATAGCCAAAGCAACCTCAGTGAGAAAAGTGAAGCAGGAGGCATCACAATACAGACCTTAAATTGTACTACAGAGCTATAGTAACACAAACCGTGTGGCACTGGCACCAAAATGGACATAAAGACCAATGGTACAGAATAGAACACACGAAGACAAACCCATGTAAATACTGTCATCGCATACTAGACAAAGGTGTCCAATGTATCTTTATACATTGGAGAAAAGATAGCCTCTACAACAAACGGTGCTGGGAAAACTGGAAATCCCTATGTAATAAAATGAAATTAGACCCCTATCTCTCACCCTGCACAAAACTCAACTCTATGTGGGTCAAGGTCCTAGGAATTATACCAGAGAACTTGTGCCTACTAGAGGAAAAAGTAGGCCCAAATCTCCATCATGTCAGCTTAGGAACTGACTTCCTCAACAAGACTCCTAAAGCCCAAGAAGTAAAATCAAGAATCAATAAATGGGATGGTATCAAACTAAAAAGCTTCTTCACAGCAAAGGAAACAATCAAGAACATGAATATAGATCCTACAGAATGGGAGAAAATCTTTGCCACCTGCACCTAAGATAGAGCATTAATTTCCAGGATAAGCCGGGCGCGGTGGCTCAAGCCTGTAATCCCAGCACTCAGGGAGGCTGAGACAGGAGAATCGCGAGTTCAAAGCCAGCCTCAGCAATGGCGAGGCGCTAAGCAACTCAGTGAGACCCTGTCTCTACATAAAACACAAAATAGGGCTGGGGATGTGGCTCAGTGGTCGAGTGCCCCTGAGTTCAATCCCCGGTACC
>PVHX01014287.1:0-29802 GCA_004024805.1 Geosciurus inauris | reverse complement strand
TTTCCAGGATATACAAAGACCTCAAAAAACTTAACACCAAAAAACAAATAACCACATCAATAAATAGGCAACTGGACAGGCACTTCACAGAAGAAATATGATAAGTCAATAAATATATGAAAAAATGTTCAACATCACTAACAATTAAAGAAATGCAAATTAAAACTACACTGAGATTTGATCTCATTCCAGTCAGAATGGCAATTATCAAGAATACAAGTAACAATAAATGTTGGCAAGGATGTGGGGAGAAAGGTACACTTATACACATTGCTGGTGGGACTGCAAATTGGGGCAACCACTCTGTAAAGCAGTATGGAGTCTCCTCAGAAAAGTTGGAATGGAACCACCATTTGACCCAGTTATCCCACTCCTCGGTATATACACAAAGGACTTAAAATCAGCATACTACAGTGACACAGCCACATCAATGTTTATAGCAGCTCAATTCACAATAGCTAAGCTATGAAACCAACCTAGATGCCCTTCAACAGATGAATTGATAAAGAAAATGTGGTATATATACACAATGGAATAGTCATAAAGAAGAATGAAATTATGGCATTTGCCAGTAAATGGATAGAACTGGTGACTATCATGCTAAGTGAAATAAGTCAATCCCCAAACCAAAGTTTGAATGTTCTCTCTGATATGTGGATGATGACTTATAATAGGTGGGGGCGATGTGGATGCTGACTTATAATAGGTGGGGGCGAAAGTAGAGTGGAGCTTCACCGGATTGAACAGAGGTATTGTGGGGACGGGAAGTGGGATGGGAATGGAAAAGACAGTAGAATAAATCAAACGTAACTTTTCTATGTTCATATATGAATACATGAACAGCGTAAATCCACATCATGTACAACCACAAAAATGGGAAGTTATACTCCATGTGTGTATGATATGTCAAAATACATTCAACTATCGTGTAAAACTAAAAAAAAAAGAACAAATAAAAATTAAAAAAACATACACTCAGCAAATCCTTTTGTGTACCTGGTATGTGGCAAGATTGTTGTAGACATTGGGAATCAGAGTCAAAAAGGCAGATAAGACTCACAGAGCACGTGGAGGGGGGCATTTAAAAAAATACTTCCCAACAATATTGTAGAATGATACTTAATTACCAGCAACTCTACTATCAACTCTTTCACTTTTATGATCAATCTATGGATCTTTTAAATTTTACAATATCAATATTTTTAAAATGTTAAGACCATGATGATATTCCACTGTGGGTTCAACCTTCATTTTTCTGTTCATCACTGAGACTGAGTATTTTTTTCATATGCAAATTGCCATTTGCACTTCCCCTAGGAAGAACTTCTTAAAGTCTATGGAGAGGGCCTGGGGCAGGGGCAAAGTGGAACAGGCTTTCCTCAGCAAGTTTCATGGTTTCTGAAGTCAATTAAAAAACAAACAAACAAGCGGAAGACAAAGATGAAGAACGGTTGCCAAGTCAGCGGTAAATGGACAGAGACAGACAAGGAGAGAAGAGAAGTAGGACATGTCAAGGAATCTGTGATGTAGTCCATGTGGGACAAAGGCCAAAAAAGGCTGAATACTTTCTGAAGTTTCCAGTACATTATGCAGGAGCAGTTCCTTCAAGGATCCGTGTCATCTTGGGCATGAAACTATCTTCACGTGGAAGTTGGTGTCCCGAGACCTCAAGCAGATTCAGATTCACCATGCATCTCATGAAGCTGCACTCTGGGAGTCCCTCACTTGCATAATAGTCCCCTTCCAAGACCTACAGAGGGGCCCTAGCAGTGGATTCGTATAGTCATGTTTCTGTAAAGTGCAAAATTGATAGTTGAACCTCAATAGCTTAGGACTGTTACCTCTTTCTGCTCCCATTTCCCCGTATTATACTGTCTATATGCTGGGTATGCATGGACCTTTTAAAAAACTGATCTAATAGATACTGAGTTGGAGATACATTTATCTTGTATTTGGTAAAATATATTTAGGCGTTTGATAGTACCTGCGGGCAGTGAAGTTATTGCCAGTCACTCCAATGCAAGCATAGGTCCAAGAACTTTCCTCCAACCCAGTGAGCTAACTCACCTGCATCAGGACATGAGGCCCAGAGATTATATTGACATAGGAATATGTCCTGTAATATTTCATCCCAAAATTAGAAGGAGGAGGAGGAGAAAAAAGTTTGAAAGATACAGTGCAGAAGCTAAGCTACAAAAAAATTTTTGTATTCATCAGATGTGTGCAATTATAAGCAGAAATTTCTGTTCAATTGATTCCTAGTCAAAATAGAAGTTCTTTCCTGTCAGAATACACTCAGGAAAGCAGCATTTTATTGACTATATAATTATAAACCTACTATAATTTTGATGAGACTCCCATGAAATATAATTTATCAGAAATATTATGTTTGAAGGGTACAAACTTGTATTCTTCAGTAAGTACATCTGTCTGTGAAGTTGCATGTTTTATGCATTCCAAGTATGATATTTTTATTGCTTTGGATCAACCATATTAAAGAAAAGACTGAATTACCTATCTCTTTTCTCTACAGAAAATATTACAAAGTCGTCATCATAAGAAAATGCAAGCTGTATCACAGGCAAATTGTAGGAAAGAAATATTATAGAGGTACAATGTTGATTCATTAAAATGTTATTTCTTTTCTGAATTTTGTAGGTTTAAAAAATTTTTGTCAGGTTTTCAAAATTAGTATTTTAGCATTTTTTTTATTCTAAATAAGCAATCTTATGCCTAAGTCCATGCCTTCCCTTGCTTTTGCTTGATGAGGGCGTTGAAGAGGAACAGGCTACAGGCCCCACATATCTAAGAGTTTGGAGGGTGAGGAGTAGGCCTCAGTGACCCCTTTAGTCCAAACCACAAGCATAAGAAAGAGTGGGTTTACATCTTCATTTGTTTAAACTCGTCACTCACGTACCTTTGGTGGCCAGGGTGCAGTAGGCACTCAAACCTTCACTGCATAAATAGACGGCCTTTCTTCTAGCTCTAAGTTGTACCTCTAGGCTTCATTTGGGAATATGGTAGATTAGATTATTGTGCAAAAATATCTGCTGGAGGCAGAGTACCTTCCTTGCATGTATGAGGCAATGGGTTTGATCCTTGGCACCACATTTAAATAAACAAATAAATAAAGATATTGTGTGCATCTACAACTAAAAGAATATTTAAAAAATATATATCCACTGGATTCTCTACCTTCACTGCCATAGGAGGAATACACTTTCCCATCTGCTGATAGTGACTTGTCTTAACCTTGTGGGAGCAATACACTGGCCACTTGTAGCCTAGTCTGCTGCTCCTGAGAGGATGAGAGCCATATGCAGTGTATCTGGACCCACATTGCAGTCTCCGGGCACAACTGAACCCTGACTCCAGGCACGTTTTCTGGTTTTCATGTTCAATTTAAAATCTAACTAGGAAAACATACCCCGGCTTAAGCAGATGCATGGTTAGGGGTAAAATGGACCAGCCAAAGTAAGAAGCATGAAAAAACAGCCTTGCAACACAACCACTTAGACAAAGTCAAATATAGATTTAACAACTAATTATAGGAGAAAGCTGCAAAGTGCGTTATAAAATCAAGTGTTTGCACAGAAACATTTTTGCTAGAAAGCAAAGTGGTAGCTCATTTGCATGTTTGGTATTGTTAGCATACAAAGGAGCTGAACTGCTAAAATTAAGATAGTGAGTTGTTTGAAAACCTCATTTTAAAATAGAATAAATCACGCCACAGACAGATGTTTAAGAGTGTGCCTGATGTGGAGAGTGTTGGCCACCAGCAGGAGGGTTGGCAGGGGTTGAGCCCAACTGTTCTCTAAACCTCAGGCATCGGTGACCAGGGATGTGGGAAACTCATGTTCTGTGGCTTCCTGGGAAAGGATCACAGTTGAGAATTCACAGCCTGATTCTGGGTCAGGAAAGGAAATGTCAATGCTGGCAGCCACTGATGGCCTAAGAATCTCTAAGCAGTAAATGCCAAGGCTCCACCTGCAGCAGGATGAGACATGGAGGACTCCAGGGTACAGAATGTCAGGAGGTGCCCATTCTCAGGGGCTCGCCATGAGAGAAAGTTGTTCCCTTCCCCCTATCCTTGGCTCTGATGGGCAGTATAGGTTTTAACTCTCATCTTACTTTGTGAATTAAATTATGGTTATTAATATCAAACTCCCATTTTGCAGATGGAGGTGTGGCAGATGGGGGAGGTTAGAAAATGTCTCCAAAGTCCAATAAGTGGAGGGACTCTGGAACAACCTATCTAATTAGAGTAGTAATTGTAAAACTTTTTATTGTACATTCCATCCCAAAGAAAAGGTGCCATCTATATCTATTTATGTACTTATTTATTTAAAAACGTGGGCACGTACAACTGTCATATCTACTCTATTTTATTTTTATTTATTTATTATTTTGGTCCTGGGGATTAAACCCAGGGCCTTGAACATGCTAAGCATGCATTCTACCACTGATCTACACCCCTCAACTTTCATGATATGCCCCAAGATAGAAATAGAAAAGTCATAAGAAAAAGAAGAAAAAATAAAAATACTGCTAGTTTGTTCACACACAAAGATAAATTCTTTTGTATGTTCCAGGGTGCAAGATTTTTCCCATTTTGGAAAGAAGCACTTAGCCATTATGTTTCTCCTTCTGGGCCCTCTAGGCTTGGAAATTCTTATTATAAGAGCACATGACACCCTGTCCTTTTTTTCTGAATGTGCACCATATTAGTTTCCTATTTTTGCTATAACAAATAATCATTAACTCGGTGGCTTATAGCAATACACACTTATTCTATTATAGTTCAGGGGATCAGAAAAGCAAAACCAGCCTCACAGGGCTAAAGCCCAGGTAACAGCAGGAGGCACTGGAGGAGAATTTTCCTTGCCTTTTTCAGCCTCTAGTGTCCACCTGCATTCCCAGACTCAGCTCCTTTCTTCACTTCCAAACATTACATTACTTTCTCCTGTGACTTTGACTCTAACTTCACTTTATGAGAATTCTTGTGATTACCTTGAGCCCATCCAAATAATAAAGCGTAATCTATCCATTGCAGCACCCATAAATAAGTCACATCTGAAGTTGCTTTTGCCATAGGTTCTGAGGACTAGGATGTGGCATATGGGCATGGGTCTATCATAATGCCTCTTGCAATTCTTGACTAACTGTGGACTTCCACAGACTCAGAGGACCAAAGGACAGGCCACCTTGTAGAATGACCAACTCTTCTGGTTTGCCTGAGATTTTACTAATACCTACACAGAAAATCCCATGTCCCTTGAAACTTTTGAGCTCCAGGAAAGCCAGGATGGAAGGTCTTTTTACTGCTACATGTAGGTACATGGCGTGGAGAGCCTAATGCCTTATTTAGGGGGACATTCATTGAGTATTAAACTGACCCTTGCTGAAGGGCAGAAGGACTCTTCCTTTAAGTCTCTCTAGACCTTTCCATTCTTTTTAACTCCTAGATCATGCCAGAATCCTGAACATTTGTCCATACCTGGCTTCATTTCTTGTACACACCACATGGTAAAAATTGTTTCATGCAAGAGAATCCTGATGTGTGGCTCAACATATTCAACTGATGGAAACAAACATTAAATATCTTTCATTTTAATCCTCTTTTGGGACATAAAATAGTCCTAAATCTTCACAAAATGCTGAATAGGTACCTTCTGCCTTGCCAGCAGCGTTCACCCCAAGACAACTACACAAAACTGCAGAGTAATGAAGTGGTAAATGGAAATGGAGAAGTACACAGCATGTGAGGGTCTTACACGCTGACAAATTGTTAGAAGTGTAAGTTCAAAGACATTGCCTAAAAAAGCAGTTCCCAAACTTTAGTGTCATATTTTTTTTTGAAATATGGTGCCATACCTGCCTACCAACAATATTCTTTCCTTATTTTCACATCAACTCAGGTTTTAAAAGTAAATACATTTAAAAAGAAAATGAATACTTAGCAAAATTCATTTTTTTCTGATTGCACACTACAATAAATAAATGAAAATATTCATCAATAAAAACACTAGTTATCTATTGCAATGTAGTAAGTGACCACAAAAGTTAGTGACTTAAGCCAGGCGCGGTGGCTCAAGCCTGTAATCCCAGCACTTTAGGGAGGCTGAGACAGGAGAATTGTGAGTTCAAAGCCAGCCTCAGCAATGGCGAGGCACTAAGCAACTCAGTGAGACCCTGTCTCTACATAAAATACAAAAAAAATAGGGCTGGGGATGTGGCTCAGTGGTCGAGTACCCCTGAGTTCAATCCCCAGTACCAAAAAAAAAAGTTAGTGACTTAAAACAACCATTACCATCTCCCAGTTTTTCCTGGTCAGGAATTCAGACAAAGCTAGGGTCAGTTCTCCTACTCAAGATTTTTTCATGACATTTCAATAAAGTTGTGGGTTGTGACTACTATTGCCTCAAGGCTAGATTGAGCAAGAATTTATTTCCAGTCTCACTAAGTGATCCGGGATAGGTTTAAGTTCCGGATAGCTATGATTGGGACAGCCTCAGTTCCTCTCCAATAGCCATGTGGGTCTCTCCATAGGGCAGGTCACCCCCTAGCTGCCGGCTTCATTAAATGAATGCAGTGAGAGAGTAAGATAGGGAATGCTTACAAGATAGATGTCTCAGCCCCTTATAACGAACCACATCCTATCACCTTGGAGACAAGTTACATTGCCCCAGTCCACAATTAAGAGGAAGAAATAATTTGAGGAGGAGGTGGGAATTCTTGGAAGCCATGATTAAAGTATGTTAGAGCACACTCTCTGGAGTCGGCTTGCTTGCTCTTCAAGTCTGTGTACTACACACTGTGACAACCCCTCATGTCAAGAATGTAGTGAGTCTAACTTGGTGTTAGTGGTAGCTGGGACAGTAGGTTGGAGGCTTGGCGTGGGGAGAGGGCAGCCCAGCCCCAGAGAGATCAGAGTAAAGACGTGGATGTTTTCAGAAAGAACCAGTGAGAGATTGCTCACAAATCCAATGAGTGGAGCCAAAGGATCACACTAGAGAAAATCAAGGTGGAGTGTTTTCTTAACTGGGAGAAAATCCTAGAACCATTTAGACAGTCTCCATCTTCTTATTGTACCTATCAGTTCCTACTCATTGGGAAGTTAATAGTTACTTCTTCAGCTACAGGAGAAAAGTTTTTGTTTTATTTTGTTTTGTTTCAGATAGATTTTGACAAATAGCATTTGATAAAAGTATATTTGATATAAAATTTTCAGTCTTAGAGATTTTTCCAAATTTCTCTTTCTGTCCTTGTTATTCTGGGCACTCTCTCAAGTCCTTGAGAATCAAGATCTTATCCAATTCTCCAGAGCAAGAGTCAGCAAACTATGGAAGCCAAACCTGGCCAGCTGACTGTTGGTTTATAGCCCGAGAAATGAGAACGATGTTTACAATTTGAAATGGACTAATATCTCCATAGTAGCTTTGATTCTGCCCCTTGACTAGTGGAGTCTAAAATACTTATCATCTGATAAATATTTATCACTTTTTTAAGAGGAGATCCCCCTTAAACAACAAAAACAAACAAACAAACACACACAAAAAAAACAGGTGGAGAATCCAAAAGAGATAAATTAAGCTATTAAGAAAGAGAGAGAAGAAGAAGAAAGAAGGGAAAGAAGAAGGGAAGCCCCCAAGACACACAGTGCTGCATGGCCCTGGAGCCCACCTTTACCTGCACTGACTTCACACGTGGAAAGGCTGGTACCTTGGGACCAGCTTTGACTGTCTTTCAAAACCATCACAATCTCTCTGAAAACAGAAATCCACTGACTTAAAAATGTTTCTAATTATCAGGAAACAATTGTGGTGGTGACTTAGAAGGAAACAGAGAAGTACTCCATAAAACCTTTTATTCCAAGACAGGAGCGAGGGATGGAGAAGAAACCGTTCCAAGGAAACAATCAAAGAGCCAAGAACTCAATGGAAGGAGACATATATGAAGAGGGTGCATAGATTTGCATTTTCCTCTTAAAAACAACAACAACTGCAACAACAACAACAACAGCAAAACACAATCCAGAGATCTCAACATCTGCTGGAAGACAGATGAGATTTGAAGCGGATGCTGCAAGTATCTTGTTTGGAGCAATAACTTAGAAAGCCTGTCCATCTTGTGATACAGTGATAGCAAATGTCACAAGAGCAGAGAAGACAGGAGAAAGAGGCATTGGACTTTCTCAACCTCTGCAGCCAGCCTTTCTAGTCAGTGGCCATCTCCTCTTTTTGTCAATGAACAGCTGGAACAGTTCATTTTTAACATTCTACACTGCTTATGTTACTGATCACGGGGTGGGTTACAGTGCCCCAGTCATCAATACTCTAGTTACAGGCTCTGGAAGCATTAGGAGGCTTAGGTGTGCTTCCCTGAAAACTCAAATCAAGCTACTAATTAAATAAATGTATTGGTTCACCTACAGAAAAAGTTCCATAGTACTCAACTCCAGGCATGTCTTACCAGAGAGCTGCCTTCATTTCTCTGAGATTCTCTCAGATTTGCCGTTTTCCTGCATATCAGTCAAGACCTTAGCCTCATTTTCCTCATGGCTGCAAGTGTCTGTCAGCAAGAACTGGAGAGAGATGATTCACCAGGGAGTACAAAAGCTTTGCTTTCCAGGAACATCTAGAAAAGCACTGAGCTTCACTGTAATTGAACTATCTTAGAGGACATACCCATCCATGAGCCAATGATTGTTCAGGGGATAATGTAACTCTGACTTATCAACAAGGTCAATTCTAGATCCTGTGGAGGATCAGATTCTTCCAAATCACAGCACTTGCCAGGGGTGGGGGTGATAGGATTACCACAGATGCACAACTTCAACATCTTTTACCACTATTATCTAGCTGAGAAGCAAGTAAAGTCTCCTTTCCCCATCTATTCCTTTCCTTTTCCTAAAAATGTGCATCTTGTTTCCCCTAAAGCCAGGCTTAACTTTATGGAGCTGTGGGATGACAGACACTTTAACTTCCAAGATGACACCAGTTTACTGACTTGAGAGATTTTCAGCACAGAGAGAAATGGTATTCAGGGGGATTCCAGTAGCCCCCCTGATGGGAACAAAGGGAGCTGAGAGTCTGGAGACCCACGAAGATATAGGAGAGAGTAAGAGAGAGGAGAGAATTGAACATACGCACAGAGAAGCCTTTTTGAGCAGACTAGATGATTGGTGCATTCAAATGAGAAAATTATTCAAGGCTGGGGAGAGGGCCATTCAATAGGTGAGAGCGAAGAACATTGAATGTTCATACAAAGCTGGAAATAATGCATGTTCTCTTAGTCCAGACAGGAAAATCTCACCATTCATTGGATGAAGAAGTCAGAAAGAGTTTGACTAAGAAATGGGAAATAATTAATCCTGATCTAAGTGTTTCTCCTTACTCACCTAAAATACCACATGTGAATAAAGGTAGGGCTCAAAAGATACAAACTGTCTTCAAGTAACTGAACTGTATGCCATAATAAAAGTCAAGAATACCTATAGGAATACAAAACATCCATTTCTCAAAGATTATCAGTCAGGCCAATTGAAAACATACTGTGATACCACTATGCATGATTAGAATGACTCAGATTACAGACTGACCACGCCAAGTGTTGATGATGATGTGGAGGAACTGGAACTCTCTCATGCACTGCAGAGGGGAAGGCAGTTATTCTAGAAAGCAATTTTGTAAAAAGATAAACTCGTGCCAACTGTAGGATCCAATTATTTTACTCCCAGATATTTACCTAAGACAAATGAAAACATCTGTGCATACAAAAGTTGTCCACTGATGTCTGTACACTAATGAACATGGCAACTTTATCTTCAACAGTCAAAAGTTGAAAGCAATATAATACTAATCAACAATTGAATAGACAAAAAATACGGACTATGTACACAATCCAATATTATTATTCAACAATAAGAAGGAATAAACTATGGATCTATGCTACATTTATGAAGCTTATATAAAAGTATAGCAGACTAAAAAGAGTACATGTGGTATGATTTCATTTATATCAAATTATAGAAAACCCATATATATTAACAGAAATCAGACTAGCAGTTGTCTGGGGCTGGAGGGTAAGAAAGGAGTGTTTGCAAAGAGACGTAAGGAAGCTTTTCAGGGTAATGAATTTGTTCATTTTATAGGTTGTGATGGTGGCTTCAGAGGTGTTGACATGCATCAAAGTGTAATCAGACTGTCAAGTAGAAATATGTGTAGCTTTTTGTATGTCAGTTATACCCTAGAAATGCTGGTGGGAGAGAAGGTCACATGTTAAAAGATCAATATTGTTAATTATCAATTCTTCATGACTCAATCTGTAGATTTAACACAATTTCTATCAAAACTTCAGCACACTCTCTTCATGGATATAGACAAATTGATCCTAAAGTTCCTATGGAAAAGCAAAAGACTCTCAATAGCCAGCAGAACACTGAAAAGGTAGAACAAACTTGAAGGACTGACATGACCAACTTCATAACTTATTATAAACTTCCAGAAATCAATTCTGTATGATACTGATAAGGTAATAAACATAAAAATTCATGGAATAGAATAGAAAGACCCACAATAGACCCAAACAAATATAGTTAACTGAGTTTTGACAAAGGAGAAAAAACCAATTCAATGCAGAAAAGATAGTCACCTCAAGCAGTGTTAGGATCTATTTTGTTTTCTGTATGCAAAAAAAATAAAAGAAAAAATTTTTAAAAAATTGAGAACAGTCCTTACACTTTTCACAAAAATTAACTTAAAATGTATCATAGACCTCTATGAAATTTCAAAGCTACAAAACTTCTAAAAAATTAATAAGAGAAACTCTAGGTGACTTCAAGTTTAATGATATGTTTTCAGATGCACATCTAAAGCATAATCAATAAACAAAAAAATTGATAAGTTGGACTTTATTGCAGTTAAAAATTCTGCCTTGCAAAAGAAACTGTTAAGGGAATGAAAAAATAAAACCAGCCACCATCTGGGAAAGAAGTTTGCAAAACACATACCTGACCCAAATTATACAAAAAACTCCTAGGACTTGATAAAAGAAACAAACAGCCAAATTAAAAAATGGACAAAAGAAAATCTGAATAAACACCTCACCAGAGAAGATATACAGACAGGCAAATAAGCACATGAAAAAATGCTCAGCATCATTTGTCATTAAGGATTTGCAAATTAAAACAGAGGAAATATGGCATACCCATTAGAATAAAAATATTAAAATCCAAAACATCTGAGTGAGTAAATCCTAGCAAGGATGAGGAGTAACATAAACTCTCATTTGCTACTGGTACAAAATGGTACAGCTACTTTTGAAGACAATTGGGCAGTTTTTCACAAAGCAAAGCCTAATATTACCATATGATCCAAAAATTAACTCTTAGTTATTTACTCAATTGAACTGAAATCTTTTATCCACACAAAAATATGCACTTGGGTGTTTTTATCAGCATCATTTACAATCACCAACAACTGCAAGAAACCAAGATATCCTTTAGTTGGTGAATAAATAAACTGTGGCACATTAACACCATGGAATATTATATGGCAATAAAAAGAAATAAGCTAACAAGTGTTTATAGACATGGAAGAAATTTAAATGTTTATTGTTTGATGAAAGAAGCCACTCTTAAAAGACCACATACTATATGATTCCAACTAGTCAGCCCTCTGTATCCACAGAATTTCTGCCATTGCAGACTCAACCAATCAAGGATAGAATATATTTGGAAAAAATTTATATCTGTACTGAACACATTCAACCCATTTTTCTTGTCATTATACCCTAAACAATGCAATAACAACAATTCACACAGCATTTAGATTGCGTTAAGTATTATAAATAACCTAGAGATGATTTAAAGTACATGGGAAGATATATGTATAGATTACATATAAGCCATTTTATATATTGGACTTGAGTGGTCACAAGGATTTTTGGATCCTAGAGAATTCTAGAACAGATTCCCCACAGATACTGAAGGATGACAGTGTATAACATTCTAGAAAAGACAGAAGTATACAAATAGTAAGAAGTTCAATAATATCCAGGAGATTGGGAGAGGAAGGAATGAACGGGGGATGTACAGGGAATTATAGAGCAGGGTATTCTGTCTGATGCTGTAATGGTAGATATGCGATTCCATCCATTTCTCTATACTTTACAGCACAGAGTGAACTTTAATGTAAATTATTTGAAAACAATTAATTTAAAAAACATAGACAACAATAAGAAACTACATGTGGTATACATGTATGAAATAACAAGCACAGAAGGAAACAAGGGGAAAAGATTCTAACTGAAGTAACTCTGGAAATCAATGAACTCTGTAAGACCAAAGGCAAAAGAACTTCACACAAGCACTGTACCCTCATGAATAATGTTGTTCCCATGGAATTATGGGCTAGAAATTTTGTTAATTCCATACGTATATATTGAAATCTTGTCATGTGGATTTATAAAGGAAAAGAAAATAGAATTATCAATGTGATAACGGATCAGAAATAGAGACATCAGTAAGAGCTCACATTTATCTTATAAGAGATGATTACATATTGAAATATTGATAGATGTATGCACATACATGGGTTATTATATGTGCATGTATTTCTTTGTTCTCTTGGCTAACAGGGTCTGGATTCGATGTCATCTGATTAGCAACAAATACATCTAGTACCCAGATCTTGGTTCCAGATACTGTTTTCCAATGCAAATGAGCAGGGTTTCTTTAAGCAATGCCTGATTCTATGATGGGTGTGAGAAACAAACAAAATGAGCCAGGAACATCTTACAATGCTAGAAAATAAGAAACTGCTTAGAAATAACATTGATTGCTAAGCCAAAAAATTAATGCTGGAGGCATCACAGGAACCTGACTTCAAATTATACAACAAAGTTATAGTAATAAAAACTGCATGATAATGGCATAAAAATAGACACATAGACCAAAGGAATAGAATAAGAGACAGAGACAAACCCGCACATCTACAGTCATCTGATTTCTGACAAAGATGCCAAAAACATACATTGGAGAAAAGACAGCCTCTTTACTAAATGGTGCTGAGAAAAATAGTTCCGCATACATAGAATGAGACTATACATTTATCTCTCACCCAGCACAAAAATCAATTCAAAATGGATAAAAGACCTAGGAATTAGACTAGAAACTATGAAACTCCTAAAAGAAAACATAGAACTAACACTCCAAAATTTAGGTATAGGCAATGACTTTCTCAACAGAAACCCCCAAACTCAAGAAATAATGACAATAGTTAATAAATGGGATGACATCAAATTAAAAAGCTTCTGCACAGCAAAGCAAAAAAGAATGTGAAGAGAGAATCTACCAAATGGGAGAAAACTCTTTGCTAGCTCTTCTGATAGAGGATTAATATCTAGACTATATAAAGAACTTAAAAAGTCTAACAGCAAAAATAAAATAAGTCAATTAATAAATGGGCAAATGAATTTTACAATTGCTTCTCAAAAGAAGAAATGCAAATGGCCAAGAAATATATGAAAAAAATGTTCAACACCATTAGCAATTAGGGAAATTGCTGAGATTTCATCTTATAGCAGAATGGCAGTCAACAAAAATACAAATAATAAATGCTGGAGAAGATGTGGAGAAAAGGAACACACCTGTACATTTTTGGTGGGATCACAAATTAGTATAATCATTATGGAAATCAGGATGAAAGTTCCTCTAAAGATTGGAAATGGAAACACCATTTTACCCAGCTTTACCATCTCTCAGTATTTATCCTGAAGAATTAAAGTTATCATACTACAGTGATACATGCATACCCATGTTTATAGCAACACGATACACAATAGCCAAACTGTGAAACCAGCCTAGGTATCCATCAATGGATGAATGGATTAAAAAAAAAGTATGGTGTATATACACAATGACATTTTATTCAGCCATGAAAAAAAATAAAATTATGGCATTTGCAGGAAAATGGATGGAGCTTGAGAACATGATGAGTGAATTGAGCCAATCTCAGAAGGCTGAGGGTCATGGGTTTTCTCTCATATATGGAAGCTAGAGAGGAAAAAGAAAAAGAAAGGGGTCGTGGTAGTGTCGTGGGGGAGGATCTCATAAAAATCAAAGGAGATCAGTAGAATAGAGGAAAGAAAGGGAGGATGGAGGTGAGATAGGAAGTGCTGGGAAGTGATATTAGCCAAATTATAGCGCTATGTTGTGTGCAGAAAAGAATATAGAACAACAAGGCTCACTGTTATACAACTATAATGCACTAATAAAAAACGTGAAAGATTTTTTGAATGCTGGAAAAAAATTCCACATTGCTGGGGGCATATTAAAGGGGCATGGGAATCAACTGAAAGAGAATCCAATGTTCAAAGCATAAACAATTTGAGCACCAAAATATACAAGGTAGTATTGGGTTATAGCCCAGAGTATAAAATAAATATCCATGAGTACATACTGTTACAAATAATTGAATAAACTAATAAATATGGGAGAAGACTCTAATTTCTTATGCAGAAGAATTCCAAACCAATCATGTAGATACCCCATCCTCCAGGAGTCAGACTCCCTATCTCTTTAGGGTGAGCTACACACTGTGACTTTTTTCCAAAGAGAGAAGGGTGGAAAGCTTGTCTGATTGTGCAGACAAGCTGCCTGAGTCAAGTGATCAAGGTCAACTTCAACAATGCCATACATGTTGATGTACATACCTTTACATAATGTGAGTAAAATGGCACTTTACCTTTGCGGTCCTCTCCAAAACCCATATCCTCAAAATCATCATGAGAAAAATGTCAAATTCCAAAAGCAGCACATCCTAGAATATGTCTGATCGTATTTTTCAAAACTGTCAAGGTCATCAAAATGAGGAAAGTCTAAAAAAGTGTCAGAACCAAGAGGAATCCAAAGAAAAGTGAAAACTAAATTAACTATGATATACTGGATGGGATCCAGAATATCAACTAAAAGTATAGGAAATCTGACTTTAGTTAATAATACTCTAACAATATTGCTTGGTTAATTGTAATTGAGACCATAAAAATATAAGAAATGAATAATAGAGGGGAACAGTGTATGGGCAGGGGATAATTAATAAAAGAATGCTCTGTACGATATGCTCAGATTTATGCAAATTTAAAAATGTTCTAAAAAACAATCAAGTCTATTCATTAAGACAAAGTTACATGACTTAAGAAGTCCAGAGATGGAGCCACTTGCCCTAGGTGTCTAGATTCTAAAATGCGTGTCTTTCTATTATGCAGAGGCTTCCTTGCCTGTTGCCATTAGCAACTACCATGAAACATGTCAGTCAAGGCCAGTACCACCTTGAAAAGAGTTGGGACACTGGTCACATGAGTCATTAAGTAACTCTTCTTAGGACAGGGGCCAATACTTTTTGTACTTCCTGTCTCTGAATGGTGAAGCTGCTTGTGTGCAGGAGGAAGGGGGAGGGCTGGGAGGGCGAAGAGATAGGCTTACCTCCTACAGAGTTTATGGAAGCCCAGGAACCTACACTATATACAACTTAATCCTCATGTTTATGTCTGGGAATATATTAAATGCCATCTGCCTAACCATTTGCCATGTTATAAATTAAGGCGACATCAACAATGTTCTAACACCAAGGGGCTCTCTGCTGTCTTCCAGTTTGATATTAAATGGGTTTTGTTACCAAACTCTTCTTACAAACATGAAAAGAACAGTTGCCAGCCTTCTGGAGCAGCAGATGGTCTCCGAGGCCTCCCAATGCAGGCTCTCCGTCAAAGTTACAGGATTTACATTTTCTTTGCTGCAGAGTTGGCTGTGTGATTGGTTGTGACTGGGGAGAGCGAACTTTCTGTGGATGAGGTTGAACCTTGATGCTGTCACTTTCTTGCTCTGTGAACTCACACAGATTACTCAGCATCTTGAAATCTCAGTTTTCCTACCTGTACAATGGGATTGACGACGCAAAATTCATAGAGTTATTCTGAAATTTAAAGGCAAAAATTCAAATTGCTCTAACTATTCTCGGTAGGTCTGGTTTGCACACATGTGCTCACACATGCACTTGCACACATAATTGAGACAGTCTTCGTTAAAAACAACTAATTCTTGTGATGGGTTATAACTTTCAATTTTTCCCACTTTATTCTAACCTATTCTATTTTGTCCTTTTTTCTCCTTAAGGTTTCACAGGTAATATAGTAAATTAATTTTAGAACTTTTAAAAGTTCATAACCTCCAGATTTAAAAACACCAAGATAATTTGCTTAAACACACAAAAATATGTTTTAGTTCATTTGAAATATGTAAAAAATGCTTGCTGATAATATTGTTTCTGATAATATGATCAACTGTACCAAAGCGATGGAAAAAGTTAAGGTATTAAACAACATCAATCTTTCTCCCACAAACCCAGTCAAAGGGCTAGTTCTTCCCCAACCCAGAAGAGCATTCACTGACAAAACCAGTAGCATGCTTGCCCAAGGGCGCGCATCTCCCCTCCCTCAGCACTTTCCTGCCTCTTGCAAGCTCAGTATCTCTCTCTTCTTCCTATTTCTGCAATTTCCAAGTCTCCGCTAGGACTGAGACTAGGTACCCATAGCAGTGATCTGCTCACTAAAGTGTGTTGTATTGGATTCTCTCCTTTTCTGGGGTCCCTTGCTATTCTCTAGCAGTGACTCCTGGAATCATTTCCAAAATACACACTTGCACTCATTTTCTAATCTCAAGGTTGGCTTCTGACAGAACCCAGGCTAAGACAGTCCGGTGTGTTCTGCCCATTCTAACTGTACCTGCCCAGTCAGTGTTAAACCCTGTGGACTTCATCCATGTTACTTTCACTCCTGTTGGCTCCAAAGTCACTGGAAGCAGGTACAGGTGATCACAGATCATGGATGGAACCAACCTTGAGGACCCCACTGCTCCCTCCCCACTTCCTTTCCTACCTCCTACCCAGGTCTGAGTGCTTAAAGGTTCTTCAGGCAAGATGACTATTAGCCCATCTTTCTTTTTATTTTCCAACCAAATAAACCAAGTACTCTGATCTTAAACATGGAATAAATTTATTTGTCTATCTTTCTTAAACTATATCTAATATCCTGTGGGTCTAGAAGGGCCACCCCCCTATATCACTCACAGAAGGGCCCACAAAACTACATTTTCTTCAGACAGAACACATCTTTTATTGGGCTTGTGTCTGTGATAATGATGCAGGTGAATTTTATCATTCCTTTCACCTACTAGTAATGAACAAATTCACTGCGTATTACTTTGGACTTGATCTCTGGCAAAACACTACTGGAACAAACAATTTGATTTGTCAACACCTTTACAAGGGCTCCTCAATCAATGTCACAAATCCAAATTTAAACAGCAAAGTACATTTGACTGCAAGACCCTGGACTGATTAGAGCTCCGAGTTCAGAGAATTGCTCCAGACAGGGCAGCAATCAGATTATTAACTCCACTTGAAAATACTCTCTGCTGCCCAGGATTAGCATGCATATTTTGATATAGATCGATAAGCAATCTCCTTTCTATAAGAAATGCCTGCAACATTCATTTGGCTGATCAAAGGTAGATATCAGCTGGCTGTGACAGCTAGCTATTGTTTCCCTGCTTTCTTTACAGAAGAGCTTCTATTTAAAAAATTCTCTGGCTCCTTTTCAGCTAATAGTGGAAGCCAAGAAAGAGCCACAAAATCTCATCTCCCTCTCAACACCGAAACACAATTAGTGCAGAGGGACTTGAGTCTGTTCTGAGCTAACTTGACCCATTTCCACCGCGTACACTGACAAGAAATGGCAAGTTTCTTGTCCCTCCTTTGCCCATTTCCCTCCGTTCTGATCTATTTTCAACCAGAACGTTGGTCCTCGTCTGGGACTGCTAGAAAGATGGCACCCATCCTTAGCCATCTAGTTTTCCCTGCTGAGGTTTAAGTTCTCAAATGAAGGACCTGATATTGTTAGCTCAAGTTTGGATTCTGGGTGAGGGCACAGAATTGACTTATTGCTTTGAAAGCGATCTAGTCAATCCCCTCACTCTTCTTTGTCCCCAACTCTGTTATAAATTGTCCATTTCCTTTTTGAAAATGATTTCTCCTTTATATTTTCTGCCTATTTTGTCTATTCCAAGCTCTTTTACCCTTAACCTAAACAACCCAATAGGAAACCAAACACACCAATTGACCATTCCTTTCTGTCATCCAAAGATCTCAAGTAAGAAACAGCAAATACATTTGTTCATTCTAGATTACTAACTTACAAAGGTAAGCTACAGAATAATTTGCACAGCCTGATTCCACTTTTATTTTTTTAAATTCTCATATTTATATTGGCATATACATATTGACTATATAAATACATATTCATTATTTATGTACATACACATGCACACACATAAAACACATATACAACACTCTACAGTTATGTAGATAATGGTATACAACAGTAGATTAATGGGAGAGATTTATTTTTTTTATTTATGTTGGTGTTGAGAATTGAACCCAGGACACTCTCTCACTGAGCCAGATCCCCAGCCTTTTTTATTTTTTGTTTTGAGACAGGATCTGACTAAGTTGGTGAGGCTGACCTTGAACTTGGTTGGAATCTTCCTGCCTTAGCCTCCCATCTTACTGGAACTACAGGTGTGCTCCCCCAGGCCTGGCTAATGGGAGGCTTTTAAAATCTACTTATTTCTATTCTATTTGAATTTGGAAAATCTCTCTTTGTACCATGTCGTAAATCAGGAAAAAAATGACATTTAAAGGAGAATTAAAGGTGTCTCCCACATACACTCACTGTGTATGCATTCCGATCTGTTCTGAGACTTCTTGCCACGATCATGTCAGCATGTTTGTCTTAGAGTGTAAGGTCCACGAAAGCCATGTCGAGAATACACTGGCTAGCTGGGTGTGGAGGTGCACACCTGTAATCCCAACACTTTGGGAGGCTAAGACAGGAGAATCACGAGTTCAAAGCCAGCCTCAAAAACGGTGAGGCACTGAGCAACTCAATGAGACCCTGCCTCTATGTAAAACACAAAATAAGGCTGGAGATGTGGTTCAGTGGTCAAGTACCCTTGATTTCAATCCTTGGTACCAAAAAATAATAATAGTAATAATACACTGGCTGCTCAGCACCTACTGGGTGGGTGGTGATGTGCTCTTTAGGATTATTTAATTTTTAAAAAAATCACATTGATCTGAATTGCTTGTAGGGGAATATTACCTCACGTAGTGAAAATCTGCATTATTGTGCTATTTAAAATAAGTGTGCTTAGAATTGAGTCATTCAACATATACCTGAAACCACACAAAGAGAGAATATCCAGGTAGTTATCACTGAAAACTGTAATCATAAAAAGTAGGAATATGCAATAACTTCTAATTTTACAGCACTTCAAATTTGGAAGTTCTCAAAATAGTATTTCCTTGAAATATTTAACTTGTTCTCTCTCTGAAAAAGGGTTTTCTAAGCCTAGACCTTATCCAAGCAACTCCAAATGCTTTGTAAATGGGATTTAGGAAAATCCTCTGAGTTGCTTATGATATATATCATTTACATTACACCCTTGAATCTCCACAAAACCATGGTGGGCCAAGTCAAATGTGTTTGATCCCATTTCACAGATGAGAAAACTGAGATTCAATTGATTAGATTAATTGCTCGATTCAGATCTGATTACAAAGCTGGGGAGAAGAGAGACTTATATTTAAATGACATTGAAATCATCTTATGGTGGAATAATCTAACCAAGTTAAAAACCTAGAGTAAAAAACAGTGGCAAGATGTGGCGGCACACACCTGTAATTCCAGTGACTTAGGAGGCTGAGGCAGGAGGATCTCAAGTCCAAAGCCAGCTTCAACAACTTAGTGAGGCCCTAAGAAATTTAGTAAGACTTTGTCTCAAAATAAAAAATAAAAAGGGCTGGGGATGTGGCTCAGTGGTTAAGTGCCCCTAGGTTCAATCCCTGGTACCAAAAAAACAAACAAACCAACCTCCAAAACAAAGCAAACAAAATTAGATTATAAAATAGCATTTGTTTTCTTAAGAAAACAATTAGTTAATTCTAATGATTGATGTGCATGAATTCTTGATCAAGGGACTCAAATTCTACCATATTCATAGACTCTGAAAAATCCTGCATTTACAGAGCAATCCTAATTATGTTGACACAGAAAATTTAGCTCCAGTAATTAAATTTGACAGCAATATGTTCACATGACCCTTACTCAAGGCTATGCTTTCATTTCTTTATGGCTGTAAATACTTTCTGGCTCAACTATTTAGTGGTTAGATAGTTTGGTTAAATTTCTTAATCTCCCTCTACCTTTGCTAATAAATGGGAATAAAAATAGTGTCCACTTTACAGGGTTACTGTGAGATTTAAATGGGAAGATATATGTCTATTTTAATATATCTATTATACATACTAGGTACTATATAATATCTATATGTACATATATATATTAGGCATTACTAGTTACAAACAACAAGACATAGTTTCCTCATGTCTACATAAAATAAGGAATTCTAAAAGACATTTTTTTCTTGTTGAATGAATTCTGTTTCTAACGCTTTCTTACCTATTAAGGTCTTCAGTTCTTCTCTCCTTTGCTATAAAGATTCAAATCTTTTGCTGTAGCAACTGAAAATAACTATTTATTTCTGGTGCTTTTTAAATTTTCAAAGTGATTTTATATGCTCTCTTTGTCTCATACAAAACCTAGCTATGAGGCGAATGCAGTCACTCAGCAAGCATGTCCTAAGCATGTACTGAGTTCCAGATGGTATGTTAGGTGTGATCCCTTCCCTGAGAACCTCATAGTCTCTTGGAAAATTATTGATCTTACTTGAAATAAAAGCATGTGGAAGTGAGATAAATTGCCCAGTGAAACCTGGGGCTTATGTATCCCAGTTTTGGTTTAGGAAGAGAGTAAACTGTGGCCAGCAATCCACAGATCTTTGAAAGGGTGAGAGAGAGGGAAAGAGGGAGGGAGGGAAGAAGAAAGGAAGGAAGGAAGGAAGAAGGGAGAGAGGGAGAGGGAGGGAGGAGAGAAGGAAGTAAGGAAGGAGGGAGAGGGGAGGGAGGGAGGAAGAAAGGAAGGAAAGAAGAGGGAGGAAGGGAGAAGGGAGGAAGGAAGGAGGGAGGGAGGGAAAGAAAGAAGAATGGAGGGAGGGAAGGAGGAGACAGGCAGGCATATTACCCATAAGTTGACATTGGTTGACTATAGCATCAAGCTGGAATTCTAGCTGGAATGATAAATTGGAAAACAACAAATTATCTTCTAATAAACACAATTTGATTGTAGAACAGATTTCCAGAGTTCATTCATGAAGAGTAAACCAAGAAGAATCTACAGCCTCGCCTATGTCGCCCAGAACTCCGGTTTGTACAAGCCAGATGCGTTTTTGCTCCATCATGATGTTTTGGTTTGGAACTTCAGTGCTCCAGGTTCCTGGAGCCGGCAGGTCTAGTGCCTCAAGGGCCATGGGTTTACAAGGGAAAGTGTTTTTCATAAGGTCTTGCCACACATACGGCATTGAAGTAGGAACTTAGGCTCTTCAGGAAGTATTAGCTTGCCTTTGACTTCCATGAGGCCAATTTACGGGTCATTTTGCTGGCTGTCTCAATGGCAGCCCTCACAGTGTTTTCCCAGGGAGACAAGGGAAAGTCTGGGAGGACATGGCAGATTTCCTTTGCCATGCCAATTAAGTTTTGCCTTCTTGGTGTTGTGTAGTAACAGCTGCCTGGGGCTTTTTCCTAAGTACCTTCCCACTACAATCTGCTATATATAATGATTTGGCAAATATTTCTTTTTTCCCTGACTGAGGAAGAGAAATGGTTTTCATTTCTAGTCTAATAATCTAAGATTTCTACAGCAGGAAAAGTGAATCAAACTCTCTGATCTAACCAGTCAAATCCAAAAGGACATTATGATGGTATTACCAGGCAGCCAAGGCTAAATCTGTTATCTGATCACTGCTTTTCCTTGTGTGGATGGTCCTGTTGACAAGGGAAGATTCAGATGATAAAAGGGCATGCTTGATGAAAAATCTGGTTTTTCTCCTTGGCTTGCCACAGATAAATCAAATGCAAAGTTTGTGAAATGTTCTGCGGCTACTCCTGTCCGAGGACAATTTCTCCTTCTGAAGTGGAAGATTAAGTGCAAGACGCAATTCAGAATATTGGATGACTGCAAACATCAATGAATCAAAAATGTTCCTCTCCATTGAATGGAGTAATTTATTCTCATCGATGAGACGAGGGGTCAAACAGTGGCTCTGGCTTCATTACCTCTCTCACTACGAGACAATTCTGATGGGGTTCAACTGGGGAAGTATCTACACCAGGCCATAGTCAATCCTTGTTTTTGTCATGATTGGAATTAAAACTTGAAGAGAGACAGTAAATAGCTGTAAGTTTTCTAATACTCAATGATTTCTTTATTGATGACAAAAAATGCCATTCTTATGCTAACTGTTTTTATTTGATAAGGTCCCATCACTTTGTCCTTAAGAATCCCTTCCAAATATATTTCAGGGGCATTTTCTATGCATTGCACCAATGTCCAATACATATAATCATTATGTAAATATTTCTTTAAAATATAAATGCATTCAAGAGTACAATGTGTATTAATGTCTGGCACATAATGGATATTAACAAATGATAGCTATTACTAATAAATTAAAGCATATGTTATCAATTTATAATAGTGAAATTTTAATCCTAAATCTTGTCTTTATAATTTAGTTGGTGAAGTGTGAAAAAAAACCCTATGCATATAATGTAATATATTGTGGTGTAAGCAAAGATCAATGAATGCACAAAATATTATGGTCAGTCAGAAGAGAAAGGAATTTATTTTGGATAGTGGAAGAAAGCCTTGTAAAGGAACTATTTGGCTGATAGGGTTTTGAAATATGAACAGAAATTAGCCGGACAGTTTGGACTGGTAAACCGTGAAGGACATTCATGCCAAGGGAGCACCATGAAATATACAAAGGCACACACACACAGGGTTGTGTGTCTAGTTATAAGCAGTTCAGTTTACAGAAAATATGTCATATATTTGTAAATATTCTATGTATACTTAAAAACAGGATGTATTCTACTTTTTTCAGGTACAGTGTTCTGTAAATGTCAATTAGCTCAAGATGATGACTATTTCTATTAAAGTCAGTTATAACCTCACTAATTATGTATTTATTACATTAATTACTAAATGATTTTTTGAACTCTCCAAATGTAATTGTGTATTTATTTATCATTGCAGTTTTCTTAGTTTTTGCTTCTGTATTTTGAAGCTTTATTATTAAGTGTCTAAACATTTAGAATTGTTAGGTTTTCTTGATAAAGTTACTCATTTATCATAAAATAACCCTTTTTGTGTTTGATTATATTCTTTGCTATGAAATCTACTTTTTCTAGTATTAATAGAGCCATTCTAGTGTTCTTTTCATCTGTGTCAGCATTGAATATATTTTTACTGAATTGCGTTTAATGCATTATGTTTTTATACTTAAAGTATATTTACTGCAGGCAGCATATAGTTGAGTTTTTGCTTGTGCATCCAACCTGATAGTCTTTTCCTTTTAAATTGAGTGTTTAGACCATTTACATTTAATATGATTATTGATACAGGTATATATAAACCTACAATATTGTTATTTACTTCCCATTTGTTCCATTTAGTCATTGCTTGTTTGCTATTATTCTAATTTTGGACCAACTATTTTTTATGATTTCTTTTTACCTCCTTTGTTAGTTTATTAACAATTACTGTTTTATTACCTTAGTGCTTGATTTAGAGTTTATAATATATATCTTCATCACTATCTACCCTCAAGTATTAATATACCATCGTAATTATCAGAATCTTTGAATATTATAACTTTATTTTCCCTTTTTAGTCGTTATGCTGTAGTTGTCATTTTATTTCTATGTGCTATACACCTTTTATCATGTTGCTATTAATTTTTGTTTAAAGAAATAACTATCTTTTAAAGATATTTCAATAATAAGAAAAATCTAATCTTTTTATCTATGTAGTTCTCATTTCTAGTGCTCTTCATTTTTTAATGTAGATCCATATTTTCCAGTTAGTATCTTTTTCCATCTGCCCAAAGGCACATTAACATTTCTTAAAGTGTGGATCTTCTCTCAGCTCTTACATATTTGAGAAAATCTTTATTTCATTTTTAAAATCTAACTTTATATTTTAGATATAAAGAAAAATTGTGGAGCTAGTTCAGAGTGTTCTCATATACCCACTCCCAATTTCCTAATTGTTAGCATCTTACATTAACTTTCATCTTCATTTTTGAAAACATTTTTGCTGTATACAGAATTACAAATTGACTATATTTTAAGGACATTGCTCTGCTATCTTCTTGTATTTAATAAGGAATTTATTGTACTTTTCCTTGCCTCTCTGTAACAATTTATTTGTCTCTGGCTGCTTTAAGATCTCTCTCCATATCATTGTTTTTGAGAAAATTGTTTGTGATATACTTTGGTATAATTTCTATCATATTTCTTATGCTTTTGGTTCATTGAGATTTTTGTATTTGTAATTTTATAATAGTCAAATTTGGAATCTTTTTCTTCCCTTATTTCTTCAAACATTTTGAATGCTACCTTCTCTCTCTCTCATCCTTCATGAACTCATGTTGCACATACATTAAATCATTAGAGATTGCCTCACAGCTCTCTGAGATGCCTCATAGCTCTCTGATATTATGGTTACTTTTGTGTGTGTGTGTGTGTGTGTGTGTTGCTGGAGATTAGAACCCAAGGCCTTGTGTATGCAAGGCAAGCACTCTACCAACTGAGCTATATCCTCAGCCCTACAGTTACTTAAAAACATTAGATTCTCTGTATGCCTTATTTTTGGTACATCTATTGCTGTATCTTCAAGTTGACTAATATCTTCCCTTGTACTCTCTAACATTCTATTACTTCTATACAGTGAATCTAACATTCTATTACTTCTATACAGTGAATCTTTTATTTTATACATTGTATTTTTCATCTCCAGAAGTATGATTTGGGCTTTTCTCCCCTAACTTCTATGTATCTGCTCTTTTATTTTGAAATATTGCTATTGTAACCATTTAATTAGTTCATGTAATGATTCTAACATCTGTGCTATCTTTAGGTCAGTTTTAACAAATTGATCTTTTTGCTATTTTTAGGTGCTATTTTTCTGTTTCATTGCATGCCTGTGATTTTGTTTTATTTTAAATCAAATGCTCATATTGTAAATTCTACCTTACTAGGGCCTGGACATTTTTGTATTTCTAAAAATATTCTTTGATTTAGTTTGGGATGAAGTTACATCACTTAGATATGCTTTAATCTTTTTGAGGAGTGCATTAAGAAGAATGATTTTTATCGAGGTCTAGTTCAGTCTGAGGCAAGATCCTTCTGAGATCTGCTCAGTGCCACGTTAATGGAATGGCAGCCATCTTTGTCTTCCATTCTTCTCAACTCAAAGAATTCACTGCGCATTACATTCTCCACACAATAATATGAAAAGTTGATGAAGGCATTAAGCTGAGGCAGTTGTAAGGCTTACCTAATGTGTTTATCTTCTGTCAGGGATTGTTCTTGGTTGCCTGATGACTGATATCTTGAAAAATATCTCTTGTTTCGTGTACTTTATCTTGATTTCTCATTTTTTCAGATGGGAAATTATATCTGTCCCATTTCTTCATCTTAGCTAAAACACTGAAGTCTAAATCCAATTTTATGTGCTGGGCTAAAACAAAGGAATTTCACAAGTGGTTTGCTTTCTTGGAATATGTCTTTGATATGGTCTGAAGGACCAGCTTGGAAATAGGCAGGAAAGAAGGGGAAAGGGATATAGAGGGAATGAGAGAGAATGAACTAGTACTTTTAGAGAATGTGATTTGACTTGTACTAGCAATGTTCCAAAAGATACACTTCAGGCCAAGTGCAGAGAAAATACAGTGGATCTGGAGGAAAGGGGGACTTCAAGTGTCTGTAATAGGAATTGGTGAGCAAGTGGCCAAATAGTTATTTGTGGAGGTTATGGATTTATCAAGCTATGTCCTATCAGGAAAGCAGAAACCTACCTGAATGTGAAACTGAGAAGAACTTAATTCAAGATATTGGCTCCATTTTGAGAATAGCTGGAGAACAAAATGGGAAACATATTACCCAGAGACTGAAAGCATGTACTGCCTCTAGAATGGAGCCCACGAGCCCCTATTCACTGTTCTTGTTGCCAGAAGCACAAACTTATGGTGCTAACCAGTGACCTCTGCTCCTGACACTAGTATTAGTGGAGCTGTGACCAAAACACTGCTGGAAACCTAGATGTCACTGTTTGCCAAGGTGTCACCTGAAGTAGACCTCTAGCTTCTCTCCACCTTCTAACCTATGAGGATGCCATCCTGGAAGAACCTTGCTGGAACCTGGATGATAAAGAAATCTGGGTGATAGAGTTCATAGGCCCTCAGCCCTAGGGGTCAGAGAATCTGGAAGGATGAATATGGCCAAAAGCCCAAAATATATGTTTGGCACAGGGAGCAAGGAAGGAGCTATGGTGATCCCATGGCTCCTGATTATGCTAGACAACAGGATACTTGCTGGCTGGCTTTGGAGTCTGTCAACCATATTAGGCTCTCTTGTTCCATAGTATGAACAAAATTATCCCTTGGCTCAGAGAGATAAAACTTAGTATATGGCCTTGAGAAATATTCGGTTCCTGATGGGTCACGGCTCCTTTCTGTGCCTTCTTGTCATTACAGCTCCAATCTCATAATTAAATGATTAAGTAGGTAAGATCATAAACCCCAAGAAGGTAGAGAGTATGTTTGCTAGGATTGTACCTGAATCCTCCATATCGAACAGTTAGCATTCAATGAATACTTGTTGAATAAATACATGAATAAAAACTGAATGAATCATGTTATGGAAAATAAGTAAAATTCAATGGATATAGGCCAGAGGATATTGCAAAACTGTTGGGTGTTGGGCTGGGGTTGTAGCTCAGTGGTAGAACACTTGCCTAGCATCCGTGAGTCACTGGGTTTGAACCTCAGCACCACATAAAAATAGTAAATGAATAAAATAAATATCCATCAACAACTAAAAAAAAAAATTAAAAAAAAAAACTGTTGGTTGTTCAGGCAAATGTGGATATGTGGGAATATAGTGAGTTAGGGGGAATCCAAGAGGACTTGTGGAGGGCATATCTATTTGGGAGCTGAACTGATCCTGCCTTTCTCCTTGGAAATTCCCATAAAGGAGAGGCTGAGAGGGCACCAGGCCTCTTGGTGGACAAGGCTCTCTGTGTTTTTGTCTCTGACATTCAGATGAGGGAGATTTTCTACTTTTTTCAGGGAAATACAAAGACTTTCCTAGGATGAATGAGCTGAGGCTTTGGGGTAGACAGGAAGTCTTAGGCATGGAGACAATTATGGATATATAATAATAAAGATCATTTAAGAACTGATAATAAATGTTTATTTTTAAAGCACTAAAATGCAAAAACCCCATGCTCCAGTGGAGGGAAAAAAAAAAAAGCTTAATTAAAAGCAGAACCTTTCTAAAGGGCGATCAGACCTAGTATCCACATAAAACCCCCACACTGGGCATAGGAGCCACCAGCAACCCAAAGGCCAATAATAAATGCACCCCATAAAACCAGAAATAAAATGAATTTTGTCTGAGGCATGAAGCCAGGGGAGGGCCAGCCCACGGCTGTGTAATTGTCCAGCCCTCACCTCGTTTAGGACAATTACCATGGGAGGAATTAGGAACTGACCTGGAGGTGACCACTTGTGCTTTACTGTGAAAACCCGGAGTAGAAAGGGCTCACCCAGGAGAGGAAGGCTGGCTGTGGGATAAGACCAGAGGCAAGAGCACTAAGAGGCTTTCTGCCCTCACCTTCCCAAGACAGGCATGGTGGCTTTTCTCACTCACAGGATGATGAGATCAATGATGCCATCCCAATGTCAGAAACTTCTTGGCCAGAACCTAAAGCTGGATTTAAGGTTTTGGAATCCCAGATGGAGGCAGCCTGGGAAAGCATAAAGATGCTGCCCTATGAGACAAGGTGAGGGTATAGGAGTGGAAACTGCCATTGCTAGGTGTGTGGTCCCCAGAGCAGCAGCTACAACCTCACCTAGGAATTGGTTAGAAACATCTCAAGCCTCTTCCCAGACCTGCTGGAACAGAATTGCCTCTCAGCAAGATACCCAGGTGATCCACGAGCACATTCAATTATAAAACCACTAGCAATAAGCCTGAGAGTCCCCAAAGAAATCATGTGCTATAGTCTCCAGGGCTGATTCCCTGTGACCTCATCACAAAGACCAACATTTCTTTTGGAATCTGTACAATGTACACTCTTATCCCCAGTCTTCCTGACTCTCCAGGGAGAATGTTGAGAAAGAAAAATGAGATGCACCAATCAGAACTCATTTTTTAAAAAAGTCAGTATGTTAGACGTTCAAGAAAAATGACATAAGCTACCCATTTTACTTGGAGAAATGAATTGCCACAGAAATCTAGGATAGTCCCCCCCATCCTTTAGGAAACAAATGGCCAAGGCAGATATACTCATGTGGAAAGACAGCTTAGGCAGAGCTCCAAGCATGTGCTCTGTCGAGCCAGACTTCTCTGGGATTGACCAGAGACCAGGTCATTGACCACTGCCTGGTCTTGGCAAATTGTACAAGTTTCTCTGGGCACAAGTTTCCTCCTCTGCAAAATGGAAATATTATAAAATAGTTTAAGAGTTAGGAATAAAGCTTTGAGAATGATGCTTAGTCTAGACCAAATGCTACGGAAATGACAACACTATTATTATCTCACAGCATTGGTGTCTAGGGATTAGTGAGATCATGTACTCACAGGAACAATAGCACAACTTCCCTCATTGTGTTGTGAACAGCAAATCAAACACAGACCTGGAATCTTTGAAGTCCTCCTCTTGCTGCTCAGAGGAGTGAGGACATAATAGTTCTTCACAGCGGTCATTGCTGTAGCTGCTGCTCTTCTTCTCATTGCCTGCAGATCATGTCCACGAACCCTCTGCATTCAGATCTTTCTGGAGCATTCAGATCTTTCTAGAGCATGATCTCAGACTAAAGTTGCTCTTGTGAAATCCACAGCAGAGTCTAGAACCCAGGCATTCTGACCCTTAATATAGGACTTCCGTAGAGGAGGTGCACCTCACACTACCCAGGATCATGTTTGGATTATAATCTATGAAGGATAATCTGTGTGTGGAAGTATTCCACTTCCTTCCATTGATACTGTTCCTAGAACCCAGCATAAGGCCCCATACACAATAGGTCCTTAATGCATATCAATTGACTAGAGGGACAAATTACTAAGCAGAAAACCTTGATACCCTCCTCAGAAGAAAGCACAAAAGTGAAGAGGCCCTTGACAGGCCTTTCATACCTGCCATGGGCACACAGTCACTTGGGGCAGATTGCACACAACTGTAGATACCAACGTTAGCATTAATGTTACTGTTAGGTCGGAGGCAGGCACAGAAAACCAGACCCTGTGTGCCATGGCGCTGCACCAACACAACACCAGGAGCCAGCCCACTCACTGTCACGCGCGACAAACGTAGCACGCATGCGTCAAGCACACCAAAATGGCGGCCCCCAATGATCTGTACGGAAGAAGAAGCGAACTTACAGTACGGCTCTCGGCTCATACCGGAAGGGATCTGACATCACCAGCTGCACCAAACCAATCTCAGAAGACACTGGACTCTAAGTCAACACCTCTTCCTGGCCTCAAGCCTGCCTTTTCC
>PVHX01014286.1:0-51006 GCA_004024805.1 Geosciurus inauris | reverse complement strand
AACATCTTTACTACATGCACATCAGATAGAGCACTAATCTCCAGGATATATAAGGAACTCAAAAAACTTAACACCAAAAAAATAAATAACCCAATCAATAAATGGACTAAGGAGCTGAACAGACACTTTTCAGAAGATGTGCAATTAATCAACAAATATATAAAAAATGTTCAATTTCTCTAGTAATTAGAGAAATGCAAATCAAAACTAAGATTTCATCTCACTTCATTCAGAATGGCAATTATCAAGAATACAAGCAACAATAAGTGTTGACAAGGATGTGGGAAAAAATGTGCACTCATACATTCCTGGTGGGACTGCAGATTGGTGCAACCACTATGGAAAGCAGTATGGAGATTCCTTAGAAAACTTGGAAGGAAACTACCATTGACCCAGCTAACACAAATTCTTGGTCTATACCCAAAGGACTTAAAATCAATATACTATAGTGACACAGTCACATCAGTGTTCATAGCAGCTCAATTCACAATAGCTGAACTGTGGAACTAACCTAGATGCCCTTCAATAGATGAATGGATAATGAAACTGTGGTAGTATACAAAATGGAATACTACTCAGCATTGAAAGATAATAAAATTATGGCATTTACAGGTAATGGATGGAGTTGGAGAATATCATGCTAAGTGAAGTAAGCCAATCCCCAAAACCCAAAGGCTGATATTCTCTCTGATAAGTGGATGCTGATCCATAATGGAGGGAGCAGGGGGCGGGAGAGTGGAGGAACTTTGGGCAAAGCAGAGGGAGGAAAGGGGAGGCACATGGGGGCAGGAAAGATGGTGGAATGAGATGAATATCATTACCCCAGGTACATGTATGATTATACATGTGGGGTGACTCTACATGGTGTACAAAAAAAAGAAATGAAAAGTTGTGCTCCATTTGTGTACAATGAAGTGAAATGCATTCTGCTATCATGTATAACTAATCAGAACAATTAAATAAAGAATGAAATTTTGATACATGGTACAGCATGGATAAAACTTAATAACATTATGTTAAGTACAATAAGGCAGGAACAAAGGGACAATTATTGTGTGATTTTGCTTACATAAAATATCTAAAATAGGTAAATTCATAGAAATATAAGTAGATAAGAGAACTTTCTAATTAATTAGTAAAAAGGTTCTGTTTGAAGTGATGAAATGTTTTAGATGTAGATTTTAGTAATGATTGTACAGCATTGTGCATTTAATAATGCCATAGAATTATACACTTAAAATAGCAAAATGAGATATATATGTATATACATAAATTACATGCAATATAATCTATAATGTGCAATATATATTTATAAAATACATATATAATTTGTTATATCTTTACCATAATATAAATGTTCACATAAACTTACCAAACGTATCATTACTTATTCTTTTAGTGTTGTTTTAAGTTTCCACAGAATATAATTAATGTTCTTTTGGTGACCAATTCTTTATGATTTTTCTGTGTAACAAATCACTACAAACTTTGCATCTTGTTTCACAATTTCTGAGAGTTTGAAATCTACTGTACAATTCTTTCTTAGGGTCTTATAAGGCTGCAATGAAAGTTTAGGTCAGTGCTGGGGCCTCAGTTTTAAGCCCAGCTAGGGCAGGATCCTCTTTCAAGCTTGTGTTGGTGTTAGCAGAATTTCAGTTCCTCATTGCCTATTGTACTTAGACTTCGGTTCCTAGTTGGCTCCTGCTCAGAAGCTGCCTCATTTTATTACTAGATGTACCTCACTGACTTGCTACAATACACAGCAAAAGAAAGAGCATAATAGCAAGACCAAGTCTTGATCTAAATAACATAATCATGGAAATAACAACCTTTGGGGGCTGAGATTGTGGCTCAGTAGTAGAGTGCTTGCCTGACATGCATGAGGCACTGGGTTCAATCTTCAGCACCACATAAAAATAAATAAATAAAATAAACATATTGTGTCTATCTACAACTAAAAATAATTTATATTTAAAAAAAAATGACAACCTTTGCTATCTTACATTGGTTGGAAGCAATTGTCTAGGCCATCTCCCATTCAAGGAGAGTGAATTACACAAAGTTGTGAACACCTGGAATCTGAGTCTCTGGAGACCATTTTAGGGACTGCCTGTCACTAATTCTCTGAATTTTAAAACACCTATACATGTGTACAACTGCCATACACACAAAAAAATGTTCATGGAATAGTTCCATGTCTGGAAAGGTGAATCAATTACTGTTTTGAGTTGTCCAAACACAACCTGACACCTCCCTTGTTAATTTCTCTGTGCAAAGATGCCCAGTTGTCTGGTGGCATCCTGTTTAAAGGGAAATTCCATGGTTGCCATGGAATTTACCAGTTCATAACTTAAGGCTTAGGTGCTAGCCACCAAGGGGTGGAGAATTGTGGGCGCAAGCTGATGACGGTAATTGGGATGTTCAAATTTTGACCTCAGTTCTGTTTTAAAGTAACTTTCTCACAATGAATCCCTTTTATGTAAAACCCTATAAAATAAATGCACAGAGCCTGCTCATTGTCAGTCTTCCTCCATCAGAGGTCAGCTGAACCACCGTGTCTTATTTTCTCTATTTCTGTGTTTGTTCCTCTTTTTTCCAATCCCCTCATCAGCCAGGTTCAGGGAAACAGTAAATGGTCATGCTTGAAGGGATAGTTTCATCATCTCCAAAACTTACTTCATGCCATACCTTACAATCATATCCACCCAGTCTATCTACACTCTAGCAAATCACTAACCCATCATCTATTATTGAAGTTTTGTCTTTAAAAAAAATGTCCAAATATATTTGAAATCTTTCTATTCAAAATCTGTTTCTTTTACTCTTATATGCATCTGACATTCATATTAAGTACTGGGTGCAACATGAATTTGTTCTTTTTGTTTTCTGTACAATATTTCATTACATGAATGTTCCACCATTTTCTATTCCATTCATTTACTGAAGGACGTTTTGGAAAATTTCCAGTTTTGTTTTGTTTTGTTTTGTTTTACTATCATTCATAGATGTGCTATAAGCATTTGTTTAAAATTTTCGTGTGAATAAAAATTTTATTTTATATAAATACTTAAGAGAAGAATTGCTTGCTAAGATTTTATGTATGTATTTAATCTTATAAGAAAATTTCAAACTCTTTTCCAGAGTGGCTGTATTTTTTTTTTTATTCCTACAGTTAATGAACAATAGTTCCAATTGATTCAAACCTACAACTACATTTAGTATCCTAAGATTTTGGGGTTTTGTTTTTTGCATTGTATTTAGCCATTTTAATAGATATACATATGTATCAAATTTGGTTGTGATTTGTATTTCTCTGATGACTACTATTTGCATTTCTGCAGGAGTTAATAACGCTGATTATATTTTTCTGTGCTTATTTACTGTTTTCTATTTCTCTTAGGTGAAGTTTATGTTCAAGTTCTTTGCCAGTTTTTATATGGGTTGCATATTTCCTCAAAAAAGTTTTGAGTGTTCTTTATACATTGTTAATGTCTTTTATTAAATGTGTATTTTTCAAATATTTTCCCACTGAAGCCTTTTTCTTTCCCTAATATTGTATTTTCCATACAAAAGTTTTTTAACTTTCATGAGGTTTAATTTATACTTTTTTCTGTTGTGCACTCTATTTTGTGTATATGTATATTAATCCATGTCATGAAGATGCCCTCCTCCTAAAAGTATTGCAGAATAGTTTTGTTTTGTTCGCGGTCTATAATATACTTTGTATTATTTTTTGTTTAAGGTATAAGAGTTCAGACAAGGATTTTTTCCCACATGTAATGATAAACTATTCCTTGACTCTGTTGAAAAGATAATTTTTACTCAAATTATTTTGTTTTCCAAATTTGTTTCACTTTTTTCTCAAAAGTCAAATGGTCATGTTTGTATGTATCTGTTTCAGGATTGTATTCTATTCTACTGATTGACTTGTCTGTTCTTTTGCCAAGACCATTCTTGCTTGATTTGTTATAGCTTTATGTAAGTTTTATAAATGGCTTATGTATGTATTAGTATCTAATTGATGCCCTAATAGACCACACACATTTAGAGATATAAAGCAACACACATTTATTATTCTATATGTCTGGAGTTCAGAAGCACAAAATAGTTTCACTAAGTAAAAGTAAAGTTCTGGCACGGCTGTTCCTTCTGGGGGTTAAGTAGGCCCATTTCCTTGTTCTCGCCAGCTTCTAGAGACTATCTGAATTACTCAGGAAGTCGTGCTCTTAAAGCATTGACATTACTTGACATTTGTTTTTGTGTCACATCTCTTCTAACCCTGATACTCTGTGTCTTTCTTACAAGGATCTTTGTGATTACACTGGTTCTATTTATATAATCTGAATAATCTTGCCCTCTCAATATCCATACTTAACTTTGTCACATCTGCAAAGTCTATTTTGCCTGTGTAGTAACATATTTTAAGTGTTGAGGATTAGTTGTGAACATCTTTAAGGAATACTTTCTTTGCCTCCAACATGGTCAGAGAAAATACTTATTAAGATTCCAATTTTTTAAAAATCTTAAGATTCTTTTTGTTACTTAGGATATGATCTACTTTAAATATTCTAGGTGAGTTCTAAATCAAAAGTCTGTCTTAAAATATCCTACTGTCTTTAGTGAAAGTCACGAGTACTATGATACAATTTAATACCTAAATTTAATAAAATAATAAAATACCAGTTATTTTTAGATTATTTTCCAGCAAACATTCACCCTATCTATTCACCACAAGTCCACAGGACACAGGTACTTCCCTATCATATTCACGGTAGACTTGTTCCTATGTTCTGCATTGGCCTCATAAGTAGCACAGTGTATTTCTCCACAATTTTATTTTTGGCTTGGCCATGTGACTTGTTTTGGTCAACTGTGCTCATTCATTTAAATTATGTATTTTGTTCCTGTTTTCAAACCAAAAAAAAAAAAAAAAAAAAATGCCTCAGATTTTCTCAGCTCCAATAACATTGAGAGGCCAATATAGTAAACCTGAGCTTTTTGGTGTGTGTGTGGTGCTGAGGATTGAACCCAGACCTGAGCATTTTTAATGAGGACAAGTCTAACCCAAATTATCCAAACCCTGACTATCAAAGCAATTGATAAAAGCAAGAAATTAATGGAGATGATTTTGTGCTATCAAATTTATGGCTGATTTCTAATTTGGCATTATTGGGACACTAATTGCTTATCCCTTGCAAAAGTAGAAAGTATATTAATGAGCATATTTCTAAAAGGAAGGTCTTTAACATAATAATGTCTATTTTAATATGTAAGTACAGAAGCATAAGTTCACAATAGCAATATATGCATACAAACATAGATACATTGTCTTGGCAAGCTCGGTGAACAAATCTTGGTTGTTTCAAACAAGAACCACTATGAACAGTATCATTAATCTTTACTCATTACCTAAGTTCTTACATTGTTGAAATTGTACAAAAATATTTTCTATTCATATACAAAACACAGCTAAGTCTAAGGTAAGATAAAATATGCAGGTTGTCATCCATAAAATGTCTTGTAGGCCATTTGAAAGTCATGTAACAAGTGGTATGGTGCTTATCTCTGTGACCATGTTATGCATATTAGGTGCATTTACAATTCTTTGTCCTCAGTTACTTAAGAAATGTTTACAACTATTCTGACAAAAAACAAATAAAAAAAAGTCCTTACATTAAAATGCACACATAAAAGTCATCAATTTAAATATATAGCAAACCCCAAAACAATCATTTCAAATGATTCTGAATATATCTGCATCAAGAAATAATTACAACTGTATCAAAAGGAGTATTTCATGATGTAATAGAAGAAGCTCACATTTCAAACTCTTTCCAAAATAGGGTACAGCGTATTGCTTAAAAGGGGGGTGGGGGCACCACATGGGCCTTCCTGAGAATTGGGGTCCAGAGAGACGGAGAAAGAAGGAGTCTCCTAGGAAGACAATATGGGGTCTCTCTGGATGGTGGCGATTCGCGAAGTCACTCACCCAGAGCCCAGGTGTAGGTAAAAATCTGCTCTGCCCCAGTGAGACGCAAAAACACCTGGAGCAAGAAGCAGGGACACTGGAGCCAGAAGCAGAAAACATTGTTTATTCCAGAAGGTATAGAAGCTTAAATACACTCTTGGACCAATCAGATCCAAAGGTCACAAACAAAGGGCTGCATTCTGGCAAGAGCACAGTCTATTAGCATAGAATGAGGAAAGATGGAAGGGAGGGGTTGAAGGTATTGGAGAGTGATCCTTCACAAAGAAGCCTGAAATGAGCAAAGTCAAATACCTCAGAGCATCAGGGACATTCCTGACTCTTGCAAAGATGAAAGGAGAATACAGATAATTTTTGAATCTAAGGAAGAAAATACAGGTAAGGAAAATAGGGATTAATTGGAAATGATCTTAGTTAGCATTCCAACTACATAAACCCAGAAAACCTTCCTGTTGCATTTATTCATATCTCAAAGGGGAAGCTTCATAAAAAAGCAACTAATTGTTCCCTGACACATATTTCAATTCTATCCTCATATTGCTAATTATATATAATAAATCCAAATAGCAATCTTAGAAAATGTTCTGGTGTTAATTAATGTACACTTACTGGATATATCCTAACCCTCAGTAGTGTTGACAGAGCCACTTTTCCATGCAGTAAGAACTGAGAAAAAAAATTTTCACTATATTCTGTGCCAAAGAAACTTGTGAAGTGGGGGAAGGAGGGCTCTTTAGGAAAAAAATGAGGGAGGCAGAAACTATAAAAATATTCTTAATTCAGGTTAATTGCTTGTATTGGTGAAATAATTCCTGCTTGAATAGACAATTATGTGCATAGCTCATTACTCCTGGTGTTAAAAGGTCCCTTTTGAATTTGGTTGAGAATTCCAGACAAGAGAGCCACACTAATACCCTCTAGGGTAGGATAGAAGGCGGCAAAGATAATTTTAATTATTAATAGGTTTGTCCTCAATGTTAGTCTTTTCCTCAGTCTAAATTTGAGTAGCTTTTATATATAAAAAAATTAGAATCTCTAAAATTAGAATGCTTCCTACAAATTACAACTTCTTGTATTTGACAAATATAGTCATGTATCAGTCTTTTCTAATTTAAATAGCCACTTTTAGGTCATCTTTTGGGTAAGAACAGATTTTTCTGTAATTTTCTCATTCCTTACAAAGACGTTTGTCTGACTCAGGGAATACCAGAAATTTTACTGTAAGAAGTGAGAACTCCTGGATCCATACAGAAAGCATTAATTCTTCCTTCTCTGCCTGTTGGCTTCCATTTTTGTGTTTATTTCAGGATCCTATGGCTCGCTGGCACAGTACTGTTCCTGAAGTCTGAAGTGCTGAAGCTTAGTCTCTTGGTTAGCTAGTAAAGGATCCAGATTGGTGTCTGTACTTCCCTATTGCTTGGGTCTTACTTTTTGGGTACCAGAGACATATTGCCTCTCAGCCGTACCTTATCTGCAAAGCTTCTGAAATCTCATACCTCTGTTATAGACTGTTTCTATGTCCCCTACCAAATTCATACAGTGAAACCTAATCCTCAATATGATTGTATTTGAACATGGAGCCTTTCAGAGATGACAGGGTTGTGAGGGTGGAACTTTCATGAACAAAATTAGTGATGTTTGTAAATGATACCCAGGGAGCTTCTTTACCACTTCTTCCCTGTGAGACACTGAATATGCTCACTCATTAATCTTGGACATCTTAACCCCTAGAACAGTGGTAAAAAGGTTTATATGGTTTATAAGCCAAGTATTCCGTGTTATATTTGATACAGCTGCCCCAATGGATTATAAAATTCTGCTGCTATCTTCAAGAAATTAAAAGTACAGTGGTCAATTTTTAGAATACAACATTTAAGCCTTAAATGTACAATTACAGAGGATGTAAGGAAATCAGCCAAAGAGGAAATAGAACAAATGGTTACTAGCAGTAAATACCTGAGTGTTAGAGATTCACAGCCTCTTGACAAAGAGGCGAGGGGAAAGGGGCTGGCCTGACCAACAAAGACAAACTTCATAAGTGCCAAAATGTACCCAATCCCAGAAAGGCCTTCCTGCCATAAGAGAACAAAGGGAAGTGGGAACAACTAAAGGGACAATTTTTTAAATAACCCAATAGGAGGCATTAAAACCTAGGTGAGTTCAAGAAGATTGTGCGCCCGATAGTACTCAGCCAATGAGGAAACCGGAGAAACCTTGCACAGTAGGGGATAAAATAGTGATTATAATGCTGTTCTGTGTATGCCTGCTTACCTAGACACCTGATCTTGCAAGACTGCCATTAAAGCTGAGGCTTTAATGTATCTTTGTCTCTTAGTCCAGTCTTTGGGTTTTGAAGCTCTGCTGCATGGTGCTGAATTTCAGCCTCATTGTTTCCATCCTGTGGAGTTTTGGGAACATGGCATATCTTCCATGCTACCACTAAAATTATGGAAGGCTTAGAGAAGCTAATACATTTCCATTCACTACCACAGAATCCTATGCTGGCAGTGTAGTTCCCTATTTTTTCAGTGCTGTTGCTATGGGCCTCTCTCCCATCTAGCTGTCTCCGTCCAGGGTTATAAACTGAGGAAAGCATAAAACCCTGCCCTTTCACTTAGTTCTTTCATGTTCTTTGAGCATATCATCCCATCCTGGTTTTAAAACATAAAGAAAGCAATAAAAGGAGCTTTAGTGAAAAACAAAAATATCTTCCTATCACCTCTGAGGAATGGAGAATCTACCATGAAGATTTGAAGAATATGCCTATTTCTGGTTTAAATACTGATACATGCAAGGTTTGGAGGAGAAATGATTGGGTCATAGCCTTAACCTAATCAGTGATTTAATCACTGATTAAATTAGTGGTAACTGGAGGCAGGTGGGGTGTGGTTGGAGGAAATGGCTCATTGGGGGCATGGCTATGGAGTACATATATTTTGTATCTGGAGAGTGGAGTTTCTCTGCTTTCTGATCATCTTGTGAGCTATTTTCCTCTGCCACACTCTTCTGCCGTGATCTGTCTCAACTTGAGCCTTGAAGAATGGAGCTTGCCTTCTATGGACTAAGACCTCTGAAACCGTGAGCCCTCAAATAAACTTTTCCTCCTCTGCAGTTGTTCTGTTCAGGTCTTTAAGTCACAGCAGTGAAAAAGCTGCCTAAAACCACACATATACAGTAGTTTACCTTAATCCATACAGTCCCAGATGTAGTAGATGCCTGAAATCATGGGCAGTATTAAATCTGTACATATTATGTTTGGTACTAAATATATTTAGGTAAAAGTTTAAATTCTGAATTAAGTATAATAAGAGATATGCAATAACCAAAAATAAGCTAGAACAAGTATAATAACATACTTTAGTTACATGAACTAATGTTCATGTAACTTATAGTTACATGAACATAGTCTCTCTTTTTTTCTCAAAGTATCTTTCAGTACTGTACTATATATTTCAGCCCATGGTTGACCACGAGTCACAAGCCATGAAAAGGAAAACTGAGAAAAAAGGGAGACAACTGTACAATTATATCAAGTAATAATATTTTATTCTAAGTTCTTTATTTCCAAGGGATTGTTTGATAGTTTCTTTTTCCATAGAGGTAACACACTCAAGCATACTAGAACTAATTGCTTATTTCTCAAGGAACTGTGATTATTGTAGTCCAGCAAGAAAAAAAAAACACCTAAAATATGCTATATGGTCTGTATAATTCAGTCTCTTATAAATTTTCTTAGTATAAATCAACATTCTTCCAAGAGTGTTTGAGACTACAAACAAAAAAGGTATTTATAAAATTGCTGATCTAGGACCAAAACACACCATAATGAATCCTCAGAGGTATTATGATTTTCAGGATATATCTGAATAGATAGTCAGATTTTTACATGTACCATTTCCATATTTACCTGCAAATTTTAATCAATCTTTTGTATCCAAATTCTCACAAATATTTCTTATTACTAGCATTATAGCGTGGCTTAAATTCCTGTCCTAAAATAACACTAAAGTAAATAAGGCCTAAACAAAAGATTAGATTTTTACTATCTTGGACCTGTTGTTTGGGAAAAAGAAGATGGCAATGCCTAAAACATTTGTTGTCTACAATGAGTAATACAATTTTCTTATCTTAAAAGTATTATGAATGATTTTTAAAATAGGTTACTGTAAAAGAGTTTATAGGTTAAAAAGTAGGTTACTGTAAAATAGTTTATTTATAAAATATAACCACTGGGACACATCAATATAAACTAAATATTTTGAGCTGAAAATTAGCTTGATACTTTGAGATTTAGCTAAACATAACTTAAGCTTTTACATAAAGACTTGTGGGAAGTTCAAAGTCACTCCACAATTTCTGCAGTTTTAAAAACAACAAACCTTTTGATTGTTTTTACTTGAACATCTGAGGTTTCTAGCCTTTGCCCTCTGTAGTCTGACATGCCCCTGCTCTTTGTTCCAGATGTTTCCTTCTGTATTTCCACTGTGATCACAGCTTACTTAGCTTGTGTAGGGAAAGGATTTACTGAAGATTTGTTTTTTAAATAAAGGGAATGCACATTGATGAAAAATTAGTTTAAATTACATATTATTTGTCCATGATCCTAAATAGCTTTAATCACCTTGCTTCTTCATTAATGGTATTTTTTTCATCGGTCATCTTCCTTTATATGCTCCCATATTTATGTTGGCATATGATATAGATTTTATATTCTCTCATTCCTACCAGACTTCTTTTCTTGCTGTTCAGTGTTTTCCATATTATACAAATCACTAATCCAGACTGCAATGTTTTATTTTTGATGTTATTTTTAAGACCTAACCTTAACTTCATAAGGAGTATTTCATTTTCATAACTGAACAGCAGTTTTTTATCATCTGCCAATAATGTGAACATAAAAATAATTTGTCAATGTGCACGTTTTTAATTTTTAAATTTCATTTGATGCTACTGATTCTCAGTCTATTTAGTGGTACTGAAGGATGTAACTGAGTTATCTAAGAACTGGATTAAAATATAAGCCCTTAAATAAAAAATTAGGAGTAAAGCAGATCAATTCATAACATGATTGCTGAATTTATATGTTAAGAAAAGTGATTGTTTACTAATTTACATTTTTGACAGTTGCCCTTTTTTATGAATCAAAACACTGGGTTCACTGAAAGTCACAATTAATGATGGGTAAATAAAATGAATAACAAGGATTTCATCAACTTAATAACCACAAATTAAATGTAAATGGATTAAATACTTAATGAAGACAAAAATCCATAAAATTAAAAAATATAAAAATTGAAGTAAAATAAATTTTAGGTTAATTTAATTTTCCTAAAATAAAATACTTCATTTGAAACTGTTTGATTATTTTTCTAAGATAAATCAAAATATAGAATTAGTTGAAAATATGATACTCAACATATAGTTGAGACATATATGACATGTACTACATGTCAAGTAATACATGTTAAAATTAATATGCATTTTCAGGTACATAATCTTCGGATGAAGTAATTTGAACACTTTTCAGAAATTGAATTTAGCATACCTTCAAAATGAAGAGTAAGTTTGCAGTCTCACTTCCCCTAAATGTATCATTCTTTTTTACTAGTGAATTAAACACTCTGATCATATTGAACAGTTGGCTACTCCCTATATCCATCAATATCTGAATTTAGTTTGACACAGGCAGCTCTTAAAAAGACAATTATTCTTTAGGCAAAAAATTCAAGTAGCTATACCTCCTTTCCAGACGCATATTTATATGCTTTGAAAAAAATTTTTTTTTTTTTTTGGTACTGGAGATTGAACTCAGGGGCACTTGACCACTGAGCCACATCCCCAGCCCTATTTTGTGTTTAATGTAGAGACAGGGTCTCACTGAGTTGCTTAGCACCTCGCCATTGCTGAGGGTGGCTTTGAACTCGCGATCCTCCTGTCTCAGCCTCCCTAAGTGCTGGGATTACAGGCTTGCGCCACCACGCCCGGCTTGAAAAAATTTTTGTTTATATTAAATTGCAAAAAATTCTCATTTCAAAAATATGAATTTTCTAAACCTTTGTCAAACAAAATATATTCCCTTTGTAATATTTACTTGTATATTTACTACTTTAATGCACTTCCGTATTTTATACACTTATATGACCAACAAAGTTGTTTTCCCAAAAGAATATCTTATGAAGTAGCTGTAATTACATTTTTTCCCTTTTGGTTCATCTGCTTGAAATTTTTTCTCTGCTAAACACAGGGCCCATATGTCATGCATAGATCTTTGGCAGATGTTAGTTAGTTCTGATTGTTATGATAAAAGACTAGCAGATATAGCATATCAAAGAATTACTTTTTTGTGAAAATATTTTTTAAGCTAACTTGAATAGCTGCCAGCATTTTAAGTACTTTAAATATGTTGTCAGAAAGAACAGAGTCCTTGGGAATACCAATTGCAATAAAGAAAACTATTAATTTCTTAATAATATCAGTTTGTTTAAAAGAGGGAGTATGGGCCTAAAAAAAAAAAAGAGAGAGAAGTAATTACCCAACAGACTTTCTTACCTTAAAACTATCTTCTCATTTTCTTATGAGCTAATTTTGCAGGACAATTGGCCAGTGGCCTTGGACCAACTCAACCCATTTCTTCTTTCTCACTTGTTTTTAAGAATAACTCTAGTATGTGTTAGTTATGTAACATCTTGAAATATCGAGGAGCTGGCCAAAACAACCCAGGCTCTTTTCCAGTCTTCCCCAGAGCAGAATGTCCTTCAGTACTTCAGCCCAGAATGTCACATTACTACTGAAAAGTAAAATACAGTTTAGGAAGCTTTCTGGGGTCCCTCATCTGCGGTGCAAGTGGGGCATGAGCAGGTGGACTATCTGCTCTGAGAGTTTTCTGAGCCTTGATGGACCACCTCACATAAATGCTTGCCTTCGGTAGTCCCTTGCTTCTTATATTTCAGAAACAAACCTCTTTTAGATAAAGCGTTATGTATAGGTGTTCTGTCTCATTAGACTCAGGAGAGATGGTAAACTGCACACAGTGAACTTGCTTCATGACTTAGTTGTGGGGTGGAAAGCTGCACACAGTGTAGGATAATTCTTCAACCTTGTGAAAGCTTGATGAATACAATAGATGTTCACGAGAAGGAAGAAGGAAACAGTGCTTTTTCTATACCTCCAGTTCTTGGCATGAAGAAAGAGGAGTAAAGAAGCCCAGTTATGGGCAGGGATTATAGCTCAGTGGTAGAGTGCTTGCCTCGCATGCGTGAAGCACTGGGTTCAATCCTCAGCACCACATAAAAATAAAGAAGTAAGTAAAATAAAGATTTAAAAAATAAATAAATAAAAAGAAGCCCAGTTATTTCAGCAGCTGCTCCTACATAGTAACATATAAAAGAGAAAAATTTTTGTGAACTCCCTTGGATTAAATCTCCCCACCTGCTAAGATCACCCTTGACTTAATTTTGTTCTTCCTTTACAAAGGGTTTAAGGCCTTTCAAGCCACAAATTATCATTGGACTCAGTAATCAGCATTGTTTGCTGATTCCTTGTTTAAGTGTTTTGTAGTAATTTCATTCAGAGAATTGTCATATACTCAAAGAGTTTTGATGCTCCTCAGGCAATACCATTCATGAAGTATTTCCATCTGAAACTTTCTTTCATTGCATTTTATTTTTAATTTAAAAATTTTTTCAGGATTAGACTTTGGATTTTCACTTCATAAAATAAAGGGAAAGAGATTCCTACTCACTGTTTCTCAGCAGCTTTAAGAGTGCCCTCCAGCTCTGTTGCATGTACACATAAAGTAGTTTGTTTTATTTCATATATCTTTATCTTCCTTCCTTTTTACCCATCTTCCTAGGCGTAAATTTCTCTATATTCCCTCTAAATCAAATATTAGAGCAAGCTTGCTATGGTAAAGGCAATATAGTTACAAAACAAACAAAATCAATCTGGAAAAGATATTAGAAATCTTGGTTTACATAGCACACTTTAATATACCAACAAATGCCTACTATCATGTTGCACATTGGGCCACTTTGCTTTATCCTATATAGTGAATTACATTTGATAAGACTCTATTAACATATTTATGGAAGTTATTTTGTCTGAACTTGAGAATAAGACTACTGATTATATTTGCCATAAGGAAACCAATATGGCTTGAAAACACCATCAAATTAAGGGGAAAAAAAATAGGAGAAGTAGATGTTTTATGGCATAATATTTCAAAATTATTTTGAGGTATAGGATAGAACTTAGCCTATCTAGGAATGTTTTTCCTCCAATATTTTAAGTGCATTTTTAAAGTTCAGGAAGATATATTATGAATGCACAATCTTAAATTATAAAAAAAGTATGAAAATTATTATAGCATGCTTGCTTTGATTTGCTCTATAACATAAACATATACTCTAAAAATCAAATGAAATTTATATTTGATTTTGCTCATTTTGAAATTGATTTTAAATACTAATCAATAATGTGAGAAATAGGGGCTGGGGTGTGGCTCAGTGGTAGCGTGCTCACCTAGCATGCGTGAGGCGCTGGGTTCGATCCTCAGCACCACATAAAAATAAAAATAAAGATATTCTGTCCACTTACAACTAAAAAATAAACATTTAAAAAATGTGAGAAATAGAAAGTTAAGTGATTTATTTTCAGAATATAGAATTTAGCCTTAATTGGGATATATGACCCAATCTTAGACATTTTAACTATAGCCCTTTCCTTTGTCCACAATTTTAAAATTAGCTAATTGTATCGATTATAATCCCAAGCTCCTCCTATCAAGGCAACGGGGAAATGCTGCATTAGGAATCAAACCAGGCATACTACTTCTCCCAGGTGTGCTTGCTAGCCAGGTTCTGAAGCAGACACCCATTTGGCAGAAGTAAAGTTTGCCTTGCCCACTTATTTCCTAGCACGTATTTGATTTCTTGAGTCGCCTTGGTATTTCTAACAAAAATCACACATAAAATTCTCATTTCTAACATTTACCTTTCTTCTTTGACACATAGTTTTGATTTTCTGTGAATAAAAATAAAACTTCCTGGGCTAGGGTTGTAGCTCAGAGTGCTTCCTCGCATGTGTAAGGCACTAAGTTTGAGTCTCAGAACCACACATAAATAAATAAAATAAAGGTACACTGACAGCTAAAAAAATTTAAATAAAAAACTTGCTGTTCATTTCTGTATGAATTCATGAGTTTTATTGCTAATATGCAACATAATTCTTTTTTGCTGAATATTAAATGGGTAATTACACCAGCTAAGTTATGTACCTCCTTTTTATATATAATATAAAATGAATAAAGCTTGTGTTTTTCTCATAATTAAATATGAATATGAACAACCATGGTTGGCTTCTACCATATGTCTGGATTTCTTAAATGAATGATAATTTTGATAAATGTATACTTAACTTAAGGGTATTTCTTACTTATATACTTGACTATCATTTAGCTCTGGAAATATTTTTTTTTACAATGAAACAATTTTAGCATCCAATATTCTAATTGTCAAAGTAATCGCCATATATAGGATTAACTAACAAAATTAATATTACTTTTAAAGTACTCAGTATTTTCTGTTTCCAAGTAAAAGCACTAATATTTTAATTGGTAGATTATAATATTATATTTTTATTGAATAATTTGCATGTGGATTTCTGTGTCACCTTCTAATTCTCAAATTAACAAGAAAGCATTTGCCCAAATATATTTGCTATGAAATATGCACATATTTTATCCACATCCAAAACATCAGATATCTATTTTTCTCCTTTCTCCAACAACCCTTATTCAGTCCTTTTAATCTACCTTTGTGACTTTGCTCCTCTTCCTTTTGTACCCATTGTGCTTCCTTAGTTCCAGACAAAGAGCATCCCTCCTCTGAACTATTATATGAGCTTGGTTGTCTCCTTTGAGACAATTCTCCATCAGTCTCCCACATTTCTGCTCATCTTGTGAACAGAGGTACTGACTGTGTTTTCCCAGATTATTTTTTCAAGGGTATTTGCTTAGAAAATAGCCTCGGATATATAAACAATGTATCCTTACAGATGAAAGAGTAGGCTGGTATATGGTCCACTATAATAGAAATAATTCCTTCCTCTGGGGCAACAACATACTTATGGTCTTTATAAAAGATTTCTCTGGAAAATTCTTTCTCATTTTCTTCCTTTTCCTAGGTAGATATTAAAATTCCTTCTTTACCATGATACTTTAATATTTGATTTGCATCTCTTTATACCTGTATTTAAACAAATTAGGTCTCATTGTAAACATACCTAGTGCTTCTTTTATTTTTTCACATTTTTTATTTGTTCTTTTTACATGACAGAGGAGTATATTTGACATATTATATATACATGGAGTATAATTTATTCTAATTAGGATCCTATTCTTGTGGTTCTACCTGATGTGGAATTTCACTGGCAGTAATACATAGTGCTTTATCACATTGTAAATTCCTTAAATTTAGAAGTCAACAAATGTCTACATAGCTCATCCCTTGTGAGCACCAGATTTTAAATGGTCTCACGTATCAGTGAATTGATGTGGTAAAAATTATCCCTTGATATAGCTGTTGTCCTCCCATATAAGCAATATCCATTTACTTCACCAAATTGTAAGAGCTATACTTTACCCACAATAAACATATGGCTACAGATATCTCTCTGAGATCCTAATTTTAATTCTTTTGTATATATACCAATAATTGTAATTTCTGGACCTTATGATAGTTTTATGTTCGATTTGTGTGTGTGTGTATGTTTGCACACATGCACATTCTAGATATAGAGCCCAAGGCCTTGTGCACGCTAAATACGTGCTCTTCCACTAAACTGCATCCACAGCCCTTACGTTTAATTTTGGAGGAAATTCCACATTCTTTTCCATAGTGTATTTACTATTTTATATTCCTACCAAGTAAAAGGGTTCCAATTGATATACACCCCTCAGCATTTGTATCTTTTGTGTTTTTGGTAATAGCCCTTTTTCATCTCTAAGATGACATTTTACTTTTTTTATTCAATGGGTATAAAACTTGAATTGTGTGATATAAATACATTCTAGAGGCCTATTACACAAGATGATGGCTAGATTTAACAATTCAATAATGTACATTTTAAAATTTTTCAAGAGAGTAGACCTCAGGCTCAATGTTCTTCTCACCAAATAAAACAGTGAAAATTAAGTAAATAGATATATAAAAATCACTGGACAGAAGAAAATTTTTGGAGGTGATATACATGTTAATTATCCTTACTGTGACATGGCCCCCCAGATGCTGAGCCATATAGCAAGCCTACTAACTCTGCCAAGAAGCAGAGGTTGAGTGGCAGAATGGTGGCCCAGGGAAGTGTAGAACGTGGATGGCAAACATGGACCATGGCAACGTAGAGCCTACCAAGCCAGTGTGGGCCTGGGGTGCACCAAGCCAGGGTCAAGGTGAACCAGGGCACGCATATGGCAGGTCCACAGAGTGCTATAACCTGGAACTTTGAGTATCCATCATCTACCAACCTACCTCTCATTTCTGACAAAGTGGTAGGAAAACAGAAGTGCGGCAGACCCAAATGGACATTGCAGAGCTAATCAATAGCATTGGTACTTTTCCAAACTCTGATAAGCATAAATTTGGACCAATGACGTTGACCCAAGAGCTATATATAAACCCCTAGACTAGCACATCTATGCAGCAACCTCCATCAGTTTCCCTCTCTACCTGCGAGAGTTTTGTATCTTTTCCTCTCACATGAATAAATCCTACTCTTCCTTAGTAGTGGAGTTCATTTTTCAAATTCATGACACAAGAACCCAGAAAGAAAAATTTGTAGTAGCTTCCGGAGTCTGCTCCAACACTGGAGGGAATAGCCCGCCCTTAAGAGCTGCGATACAGAATTCAATGGCAATGCAGAAGAATAAAACATTGTTGGCTGTGCCCTTCAGAGCTGATGTTGCAGGCTAACTTGATTAGCCACTAATACTGCAATAGGCTTTTTGGCCTTTTAAGGTCTACAGTTTACATGAACACATCCACCAGCAGAAGCAGAGAAAATCTGGTTCCATCTTCAGGATGTACTCATGCCTTTGAACTTATCAAATTGTGCATAATTAGATATGTACAGTTTTCAAATATATCAATAATAACAATAAATATCTGAAAAGTTCCTAAGTTAAGATAAAAATGTATCTGACTGAGTTGTTTTCAACCAGCTATATAGACTAAAAAAATTAACCAGAGGCAAGGTCTCCGACGTATGTACTTTTCCAATCTCCATCAGTGTGTAAGCTTGCCCTTGGAAAGGAAGCTGACCTATGCAGATAGATGAAGGTAGGAATTAAATAACCACTAAGGTTCTGGGACTGGTCTCAGTAAACCAACCAAGTTTTATAGTCTCTAAATCTATTTTTGCTTTTATATAGTGATGATGTTGGACAAGATTTAGAATAGGTGTGTAATTTCACTTTCCCCCATATTTCCTTTCTGTTTCTTCTTTTTGATAAACATAACTTATGATCTAATATACTGTAAATAAGAAGTAATCAGTTTGTCTTGGATAAAGTAGTAGAAGATATGTGAAAATCCCAAGTTTTCTCTCTCTTTTTTTTTTTTTTTTTCTCCACTGCATTGAAGTCATCTCTGAGGTCTCTCTCTTAAATCTAGATTCTGATGAAAATTATTTTAAGTTCTGATTGGTTTCTTTTGAGCATTGAAGTGCTTAAATGTCAAAAATAAGCATTTTTGGCTAGTCAACAAAACTTGTAATTTCTACTTTTTTTGTTAACTTAAAACATGAAATTTCTCCAAGTTTATAAACTTTTCTTATCTCCAGCATTTTGCATTAGTTATAAAAATTATCATTAAAAAATCTCAAAAAACAAAAAGCAAAAAAGCTCTGAAACTTCATCCTGCAATTCTGAGTAAGTGTGTGTGTGTAATACCTAACACTGCGGTAATTGGTTACAAGGATGTGGCTCTAAAATGAATTATTTTTCTCAAGCTTCTAACAAACTAGTGTAGAAGCAGTTATTCAGGGATTTTTAAAAAGCAAACTTGTCACATAGTAACAAATTTAAAATGACTTCATTCTGAAACTGTCATTTTAAAGTCATTTCTATAGTGTGAATAAAAAAGCACAATGTTGCAAGATTTTAAGTGATTTGGCCTTTTCCGGTCTTTAAAAATAGACTTTAGATTTCCTTGACTTTTAATAACTTACCAGGATGATCTTTTCCCTGGAAACTTTTTCTAATAAAAGGTCAAGAAAACTATGGAGATCACTTAAAATATTGTATATGTTATGTTCTAAATTTTAAGAGCTGATACTAAAAAAAGATCTAGTTAAGATGATGCATATATCTCAATTCTTAGGAATTTTTGAGAGTTTTTTTCAGAGTTATTTGACTACTCTCTGTACACAAAAGAATTATAAAATATTCAATGAAATTAGGATTTAGAAAATTTAGAGCATATCAGTATTTCATTCACTGTCAAAATTTTAATCCATGGTAAAATAATTTAAATATAGTTATCAAAATTGTTAAATTAAGATCCATAAATAACTTCAAAAGATTACCAAAAAGCTCCACAATGTGGGTGATCCAATTGATTCTCATGATGGAGTGCACAAGAGCATGCAATCCAAAGTCAGTTGTTGAGGAATCAAGTTCCATACTTCGCTGTTTCACTCTTCAGTACATATAGTGCAGGTTCAGCTGTGCCTATCGATTGCTGGGACATTTGGAAAACTACTGACTCTTCCTTTCTTCTTTTGAACTGTAATAGAAAAATAAACTGGTTTTCCATAGGAGTTCCTACTGAGAGAGTTTTCCTCTGTCTTTTCTTTTTTGCCACCGTTCTATTTGTTATCCATGTTTGTTAGAATGGCATGTATTCATCATCTTTTAACCACAGATTAAGTATTTTTTTTTTCCACAGAGACATGTATGACTTCCACATTGTGCCCATACATTCTCATAGTGTGTTGTGTTTATCCACTTGGGTACATATCACCCTTTCATTTAATTGTCCAATGTCCCCTTTCATGCTACATTTTAACATTCTTAAGGACATGAATGATTCTTTTCCACTACAGCTTCAGGACCTATTTCAAAGTCTAGAATATAGAAAGATCTGAAAATGACTTGTTGATTCAGTAAATTGTCTATGCTTGGATATTTGTCCAAGATGTAATTGTTAGGCTTTCTTAGAATGTCCTCTTCCTGCAGCTTCCTACATAGTTTATGTTTTGTTATTTCCTTTGCTTCTGTTTATGTTCCAACTTATTTTTTGAGATTACATGTTTCATACAGATAGGACAATTGAATAATTTATTAATGCCGTTCCAGTATCATTCTATGATTTCATCTCCCTCTGAGATTTATTCGTAGGTGACACCTTTCTAACCTTACTTTAATTACTATCTATAGGTCTTTGATTCTAATACACATGAACAACTGACCAAGTACTCACCCTCAAGGATATCTTATAAGGCATCAAACTCCAAAATTTCAAAACTGATTTTATGATATCTTTCTCAAATCTACACACCACGTTCTAGAACTCATCCAATAACAGTTCCATTTATTTAATTTTACAAACTGGAAAACTCAGTGCATATAATTTATCCATGTACAGTCCTTTTAATCTTACTCAATATATTTGGATTCATTCATATTTGGATTCATTCATTCCTTTCTATTCCTATTGACTTCCAACTAGAATGGATTATCACATCATTTTTGTAATCATTTCCTGACATATCCTTTCTAAGTAGAATGGATTTTGAAAGGATTTTATATATATACATATACATATATACATACATACACATATATATACACACACACATATTATATATATGTGTGTGCTGACATTTTAGTAAGAAATGGTTTGTGAAAAACAATTCAAGAAAAAAGTATTAGCAAGTCATACTTCAGAAGAGATTGGTCCAAAAAATTAACAAGCAAATGTTTTTGAAGGTATACTACTAAAACAAAGATAGATTTTACAATGGTGCAAGATGAAGTAAATCAGGCTATTAAAGAATAGTAAAAATTACTAAGTGTTAAATGGAGCCAAATATAACAAGTCCTTTGCTTCCTGGGATAAGGGGAGAGAGAAGGGTGATTAATTATTATGAGAGGTTTACTTTCGAAGCATTATTCCAATTCACAATGGTAAATAAGCAAATAGAGGGCAAGTATGAGAGAAAAATAAGTGCCATAGAGGCTCTTACCTAATAGTTTAGCAAAACAAAACAAAAGAAATAGATAACATGGAGGAGAGAAATCATTAATAAAATAGTAAAATTAAAAAAATCTTTTGAATAAATATTTTAAAATTTGATTAATTCATTCGATACGATGAATTAGCAAAATTAAAATGCCCTTGGCATCCGTGAACACAAAAGATAAAATAGACAATTCTAAAGTTTTTTAAAAAATCAGAAATAAAATTAACCAAGTTAATAAAGAGGGGAGGGGTTTACAAAAGAATGAAAATCAGATTGGTGTCAGTCTTCTCACAAGTAAGTTATTTTTACTGAAAATTGTAAAGCATAAGTTACCTCAATTAAAAAATGTAAAAATGCTATTTTGTAGTTTTGAAATGATTACAAATACTTACTACTTGAGTATATTCTTCTGAAATAAGAATATGGATTATAATCCCCTTTCCCTGAGAATGTACTCTCATGTCTTCTCAGAATACATGTATGAGTTCCTGACCTCCACTGTTGGAGTATAAATCACATATAAACCCAAAGGTGTGACAGATGTGGTGAGAGTTTAGGCCATTGCAGGGCTATTATCTGTCAGCTCCTTCTCCAAAGACTTAGTGCATAGGATGCAACAGGAGCATTCACTGCCAGCATCCAGCTACTCTCCAAAGAGTCATCTACCAACTCTGGAACATCTCAATTTGCTGGAGAGACCTTGCATGTGTTCTGGAATCTCCTGTTGTAGGTGATCCATCTCATTTGGGAACTTCTAGTAAAAATCTAAACCTCAAACTTCAATAAGACTTTGCATTCAGAGTTATGCTTCTATCCTAACTGGATTTTAATAATTGTACTGTAAACGAAATGGGAACCCACTCATTTTGTGGTTAATATTCCTCATCTATTAAGAATATTCCATGTAAGATTTGCTCTCCTAATTCTCTCCCTCTTTGAGAGAAAGAACTTGTTTGTATGGCAATGGACCATGTAATTTGTGAAATTATACATCAATCAACTCCTTATTTTAACAAACAAAACATATGAACACATACATACACATACATACATACACAAACATATGGTGTTTAAAGATTGATAAAGTTTTCTTCTTGCTCTCCCATGTTAAGTAATTCCAGAAGTGAGAAAATGGAGGAGGCAACCAAGGAAAAGGGAAATATGACATATAAAAGCAACAGTCTACTTGTGGATAATTGGGTAGAAAAATGTAATATCATGGATAATTAAAATTTTTTAAAAGGATTTTTAAACACCTGATCCAAAAGAAAGAATATCATGGTGAGAATATGGATTTTATTCCTCAGAAAATAAAATTGATAGTGTAGATAAACTTGAGTATAACTACAAGACATATGTTCTATTTACAGCAATAAAAACAAGTAACAAAAACATTAAGACAAAAACTCTGAAACAAGTGGACAAAAGAATCATACACAAATAAGAGAATCAGAATGTGTTTAGAGTTTGCATAATTGATACAATATAGAAGAACCTAATCCTCATAACTTGGAACATATTCTTTTGCTTATAGACACAATAAAGACAATGGAACTGGGAATAATTTTCATATAGTAATAATCATATGGAAGTTTTTAATTTTATCATCTATAGTGAAAAAACATTTAGAATTTATGACTACTGTGCATTCATTTACTAACAGGGTAATGACAGGCAAAGCTATTTATATCTATGAAATATTTTTATTGAAAGATTAATATTACAAAGATAATGAACATCTATATACACACAGAGGCAACTGGAGAAAGCTAGATAATACACATATTCCCAGCCGGAGGTACAAGGTTCCTTAGCTCTTGGAAAGGACCCCAGATGACAAGAATACCATCTGGTCCCATCAAGTATTTTGAGAAAATCTGCTTTGCCATGCTCAGATTTTCTTTTTCCAGCCTGGCCTCTCCAAACTGTTCTGTAAATTGTGAGCATATCTACTCAAATGTCAAGGAACTAATATGAACCAAACTCTGTGTATTCGTGCATACCTAAACTGAGAATAGATGTATCAAAAATCATTCTTAGGCATCTCTTATTTTATAGTAGGAGGAATCTTGAAAACCAAATGCATACATTTTTAATAGTATCAATTTGAAAGTTACTTTAGAATAACCAAATTTGTGAAGTAGAACTGGAAAACAGAAATGGGAAAAAAAGTTTAGGATGTTAATAACCACATATCACAGATAAAGGGATCAGAAAATAGTGCCTAAATCTAAAATAGTAAGTTATGGAAACTGAAATACATTATGAAGTTTTGCAGAGTTAAAAGAAAAAGGTAATAAATATAGCTAACAAAAATATGGAGGAAGAATTGATAAGAGATGTGAAAGTATTTAAGAGAGAAATCTTACATCTGATCTTTCTTATTGTCCCTTTAGTATTTTATATCTATTTTAACAAAATCAAGAAAGATTCATAAACATTATTTAAAGAAATGCAAGGAGGCTTATGATAAATAGAAGACTACATTTAGGAATAGAAGGTGTTTGACCTCTATTTTAAGTCCTTCTGTTTGAATTCTTTTTTTTTATATGTGATGGTTTATTTTCTTTTCCAATAATGTTATATAACAAAGACTCATACAATTAGTTGCATAAAAACAATAAGCACTTATTTCTTGCTGGCATAACTCCAGTTTTGCTAGTGTGATCCTACTTTGGGCTCTGGAGTTTTGAGTTTTCTGGGGATTCACATATCACATACTAGAAGCTAAATTGCATAAAAATTTCATTAATCATGGTCTTTTCTTTATGGAGTGAATGAAGCTAAAGCAACCAATCCAATTGTACATATATTGATCAAACTCCTGCAAATATTACGCCCACTAATATTTCATTGACTCACCCAAGACAAATGTTCTAGCTCATGTCAAGACAGGAGAAATGAGGCAACATACTCCACTATGAGATATTTGCAAGGATATGAACAAATAATTTCTATTTAGGGAAGTGAAGAAAAGGGACTCGTAGTTCAACTTATTGAACATGTATACATTACTTTGAGGCCAAAAAGAAAAAACTTTTGAAATTTTAAGTAAGTATAAAGAAATAAATCTTCTCCTGCCATTTCTATGAACTTTTAATCCTTTCCTATTTCTATCCTAATAAAAACCTCTAAAATAATTAATATTATTTCTGAAAGACATTGCATAATATAGTTTTAATATATCTTATCTCATTTTGGACAGCAGTCACATTCATTAACCATATTGGCCCTCTCTTTATATCCTTTCTTTTTTTGCTTAATTAATGGTTTGTTGTAATCATTGTTTTATTCAACTTTGACTTTTGCTTCTCATGTGAAATAACCATTTTGCAATTATTTGTATAATTTTTCTTCCATAGTCATTTGGTACCTATAAAATGATTTTCATTTGATAATACAGCATCACTTGGATCAAGTATATAGCCTGGCACATGTTTAGAGAATGAATGATTTATCAGTATTTTCAAAATGCAAAATTGATCTAGGCCTACCTGGGCACATCCCATCAAAACATGGAAGGATTTCATTTCTTGCAGCTGTTTTATTTAAGCAGGTAGCATACTTTAGTAATGTTTGTCATTTTTACTTTAGCTATAATGTTTTAATTGCTTTATTAGTAAAAAAGTTTACTAATTATTAAACATATTTAACTTGTAATTGACTACATAAGACTTGTTGACAATGCACTGATGTATAAAGATGTTAATATATATAAATATAATGTTAATAAAACAGTATTGAAGGACTAAAATATGAACTGTATTAAAAAGCACTGGAGATTTTACATATAACACATCTGTTTATCCACAACTATGATATCAACACATTATATAAAGGCACGTGTATGCTGGTTTTCCCCATTGTATAAATAAAAATAAAAAAACAAACAAAAAGAACTGAATTGAATCCAACCTACCTTCCTACACATTTTGCCTTAATATATTCTTTTATGATCATTCTACATATGATTTGTCTGTTTTGTTAATTTAATCATTATTATAAACTAAATCAAGAAACCATTTCTTTTTATTTCATCATTCATTTAACAAAGATGTATTGACCACTTTTTTGTGGAATTTTTGTTAAACATTTGTTATTGAGGATAGCAAAATAAACAAAATGAAGCTCTCACAGAGAACTCCTATCCCAGCAGAAAGATATTTGAATAAACTATGGCTGAACAGGAAGAAAACAACATGAATAATTGGGGTAAGAGCATCAGTAATAATGATAATGAAGCCACATTATGAAAAACTGAAAAATTAGGCTTTGTGAGTTAAGATATTACCTAAAGCAAATTATCAATATTTGAATTAAAATGATCAAAAGCACACGTGCTTCTGTCAGTTGTTTCTGTCTTACATAGAATTTTGTATGACTCAAGTCTCCAAAAGTGTTACTCACTGTAATATTGAGAATATAACATTACTATCCTCCCTGTATTACTTCTAAAGCATTTGAGACGTGAAGGATTTTTTTAAAAAAATTTTTTTAGTTGTAGACACACACAATAACTTTATTTTATTTATTTATTTATACGTGGTGCTGAGGATCAAACCCAGTGCCTCACACATGCTAGGCAAGTGCTCTACCACTGAACCATAACCCCAGCCTCAGAAGTGAAGGAATTTTAAGAGCTACTTGAAGTTCTTAATAATGAATTGAAATTTCAGGAATATAAATCTGCTTTTTAAAGAACTAAACCACTAAAGTACTAGGTACTTGAAACTGAGTAAATGTGAAAACATGGCCCATTGATGTCTAAACAAACCAGAAAACTTATTACAACAGCTGGTATCTTCTGCAGTTCTCTGACTAAACAACTATTCAATTTTTATCATCTCAATATCTGTGTGTACTTAGGAAGATGATTCAGTAATTTGTTTGTTGATTCATATCATATTCATTTACATTTAATTGGTTTTTATCTTTGCATGAAAGAATAATTCCACCAGTCACCAATTCAGTGCACTGAAAATGTATTTAAAATAAAGAGATTGGGGATTCAGGACTCAGGAGAGCATAAGAGAAATAAATGAATATTCACAAGGAAGACATTGTGGAAAGTGGAAAAACTAAAATTAGTTAGCTTATCACACCTACAATGTAAATGATTATTAAGAACTCATTTGAAGCATAGGCTTCTATCAAGAATTTATAAAATTTTAGGTGTGAATAAAATTGGATTAAGCAACTAATACAATGATTGAAGTTCTAGGAAAATGAGCAGATAATAACAATATCTTGAAGAGAATAAAGATATAATTACCATATAGTGATTTTTGTTTAGAAAGGTGGACATAACATGTGCTCATCCACAACACCTCTCAAAAATGCTATCAAAGTGATAGGATGTTAATAAAAAGGCAAAATATGCAAGAATGAAGAAAACAGTGTCCATCAATGACTTAAATATTTCAAAAGCATTTTGTAACATGAAATGCACATGGAAGACTATGATGAGTGAACATAGTAAGGATACAAAATCAGTGTGAAAAGGAAGAGAAAATTGCCCTGTAGGACAGGACCTGTGGGAACCTACATGCTCAGAAGCTCTAAGTTGGACAGATGGCGGGAGTGAGATGTAAATCTGAAATCTCAGTTAAAAATCTATAAACAGAACTAAGGCGGGTGTGGTGGTGCAAGCCTGTAATCTCACCACTTAGGGAGGCTGAGACAGGAGAATCGCGAGTTCAAAGCCAGTCTCAGCAATGGCGAGGCGCTAAGCAACTCAGTGAGACCCTGTCTCTACATAAAACACAAAATAGGGCTGAGGATGTGGCTCAGTGGTCGAGTACCCCTGAGTTCAATCTCCAGTACCAAAAAAAAAAAAAATCTATAAACAGAACTCTTTCTCCCAAACACAGACAGCAACATCATGAAATGAATGTCCAGAAATTCACTGAAGTTTATTTCTACAGAAGTAGAATAAACTTTGAGAATAAATTGCATGAGTAATGTGGGAATTATTTACTCAGAGCACAGATCTCTCATTCTTCATATTTGTGGGCCCAAATGCTAGGATATACTTCCTCAATTTATAAAACAAGGCATATCAGATAATGAAGTATAATTAGGTGTACTAGATTCATTGTTAGTTGTGACAATATAATCAAGAATAGTAAAACACCAGAGGAAAGTCTGCAACCTGAGGGAAAATGCAAAATGAACATGCAGAAGAAATTACTCCTACAAAATATAAACTATTCAAGGAACATAGAAAACAATAAAACTAATGCAAAGAAAGTTCTGATTTTCATCTTAGGTTTTTTATATTAATTTATATTATATACTAGTAATTAATTAACATCAGACATATCTGTGCATGTTTATGAGGTACATTGTGATATTTTGATTTATGTATACAATGGGTAATAATCAACTCAAGCTAATTTACATATCCATAACCTTAAATATTTATCATTTTTATGGAGAGTACATTCAGAATGCCCTTTTCTAAATATTTTGAGATATGCAATGCATTATCATTAACTATACTCATTTTGGTATACTAGAGAACACCAGAACTTGTTCCTCTAAATTGTCTTATTGTACTCATTGCCCAATGGCTTCCCACAGCATGCAAGAAAGACTAAGCAGTGTCAAAGACAGGAAAACAAGAAATGATCTTAGAAATTAAAACACACACACACACACACACACACACACACACAGACTGCTGAGGCTATCAACCAAAAACTTAATAAATTAAAACAAAAATTAAAAATTTGAAATAAAAGAGAATTGACCCTTTATTTTAAAGGGTCCATTCAAAAGCTGCAACATCTCAAGGATAAGAGCAAATTGTAGGTCACAAATTATTAAGGCAAAAATCAATACAAATGAAGAAAAAAATAACCCTGATTTTTCTTCAATATGAAAGACCTGAAATCTTTGGAATGGTGCTCCTGAGTTTCCACTGCAAGGAAAGAAAGCCATTTAGCCATAGGTATCTCTCTAAATGTGAGACTGTCATAGATACCTCTTATTGACTCTTACCCTTGAGATATAAAGGTATAAGCAGTAAGATTGGAATTTCATGTAATTCACTCCATTATGAAATGAATTGATAGGTCTTAGCTTTTTGTGGGTTTTTTTTTTTCTGGTTGAATCTCAGAAATATTTTTAAAAAATGAAATCTCAAAAAAAATTAGCAGCAAACTGTATTTTAATATAATAGATCATAAAATTATTTTCATTGATATACCAATGTAACAAACATTGACTTATTTTCTATTTCTTTCTTAGTGATATATAGCCTCTTGCTAAATTGCTAAAGAAGACCTCAAACTTTTGATCCTTGGGCCTCAGCCTCTGGAATCTCTGAGATTACAGGTATGTGCCACCTCATCCTGTCTTTCAACTTTTAAAGTAATGTTTTAAACAAGTCTTTAATATACCCTTGCTACCAAATTTGAAGAAATCATATTACTCTTAACAGAAAAATAGCATACAGAACACAGAAACTGAAGAGGAAATATGTGATTGTCACTAAAAGAAAATGAAGGAAGTAAAATTGTCATCTTTCACAGAAGAGATTTCAGAAAAAATATCTATGGTTGATAAAACAGTAAGAAGCACAGGGATAGTAATTGAAAAGTTTAAAAGCAGGTAAAAAGTAATGTTTTAAATGTATGATAGGAGAGATGAGAAATACAAGAGGTCAGTTTATTTGAGTCCTTTATCATATGACAGTCAATAAGATTTTAAACTACAAAAAATAAGGGAGGGAGGAGAGTATAAATGTATTTTAGGTAAATATAAAATGTGTGGTTGAAAGTTTTTAAGGCAAGAAAAATAAAAGTTCTTCCTGTACAGTTATCCAAATTAAACAAATTTAAAAATGTGTAAAAATTTTTCAGGATAAATTATCATAGTTAAGTTTAAATTCAATTTTTATATAAATAAATACATTTTATGTACTTAGATTCTTTGCATATATTCTTTTTTATTAGATTGAAATGTGACATCAATAGTTATTATTAATTATCATGCTAAGAAAAAATTTAGCTCAGCACAATTTTTTTAAAAAGCTAATTTCATAGTTGTTAAGGTAGTTGAGACCAAATGATTGACTTTATGCAGAAATCAAGTTCTTTAAGACATATAGATTTATGTGTGTGTGTGTGTATATGCTAAATAAGTGCTCTACAACTGAGATAGACACCTAGCCCCCAAGATTTCTTATTATATTGAATACCTTATAACTTGAATAATCTTATATATACCCTTGAATAAATAAGGTCATAAATTAAATAGCAATAATAAAAAGGAATTGAAAAATATCACAAAGCATTTACTTATGACAGTAATATACAATGAAAAAGATGAGTTGAATAAAGTATTTTATTCTAAGAAAAATTGCACTGTAACTGAATCAGGTTTTGAAAAATTGTCAAATATACTTTAAAATGTTGCTATATTTACTTATTATCTTGAGTTCTATGTCAAAACAGGCATCTGCATATTATTAGGTTCAGTTTATTGTGAGAATTATAGTTGGTTACATTTTTATATATAACTACTTGGTTTCAGAAAATAAAGTACTTTTTGCCAGGCGTCAGAAACAATTACTTTTCATGAGGCAACAGAGTTTTTGATTGAGTCTGTCAGAAAAACTTGTAAAGCTCTCTTGTTGTAATAAATGGGATATTCAGGTTCTAATTTCCATAAAAATAGATTTTAGAAAATAACAATTCTGGGATTTATTGGATTTTCTAGCAAAGCATTATAATTATCTCATACATCAACCAAAACTAGTGCTTATTACAAATGCCACTTGTGATCATTTACTGATTTTGTTGATTTTCAAAGAATACTGAAGATGTATTTGCACTTTACCTTAAAGTAATGAATTCAGAGTCCTAAAAATTCTTTTAATATTTGTATAAAGGAAAGAATGCTTTACTATCAGAATTTACAAAGTTTTATGAAACTTTCTTGATTATTTTTTTCTTCTGATCCTGTAGGGCAATAGATTCTGCCTTTTGGGATGTGAAATTTAGAAGAATTACTTTGCTGTTTTGCTTCACATTCTTTGACTGTCCTGTCTGAACACTTGGCTGTTCAGATGGTCTGAACTCATACATGATGTGCAATGTTTACTATGCCTGTGAGAAAGCCTGGATTCAGGGGAATAATGAGATATCTTCTTCAACATGATAAGGCCTTTAATTATTAAAATGATTAATAATATGGGCCCAAGTAAAAAGATTCATGGCCCCTAAACAAATTTTAAGAATTTAAAACATTGTTAGCTCATGTGTGTTCACTATGTATATTCTGAATTCACATGCCACGTGCTTAATTCCAGTGATAAAGATACAATCTGTGAAATCTGGACTGATGATTAATATGTGTGATACAACTTAAATGTTATTGAAAAATTAGCAAATGATTTTTTCCCCTAAGTTACTGAAATAAACTGGAATCCCCTAATCATATTCGGGTCAGAATAGTTTTAAGTAATATTATTAGAAGTTTTGATGACAAAGTACAAATGTTGCTGATTATACATATATATCATTTCTTTGTCCCTCTTACATATTCACAATAAATGGTTGTAATTCTATTCACAAAGGATCCAAAATACCTAGTAGAGAAAACTGCTTACACTTTAGTCAGTAGATTAAAAATCAGATATAAGAACTATTTAGTTTGGGGGCTGGGGCTGTAGCTCGGTAGTAGAGTGCTGACATACCATGTGTTAGGCAACAGGTTCAATCCTTAGCACCACATAAAAATAAATAAATGAAATAAAGATATTGTGTCCATCTACAATTTAAAAAAAATTAAGCTATTTAGTTTGGAAATGACAGCAAAAACTTATTTATTAACATAACTTAAGTTTATTTTAGTATTGATTGCTGCAAAGGGAAAATTAGTATAAGAAGAGAGTTTGAGAATTTATAAAATTTCATCTTTGACATAAAAAACCTGATGCCAATTTTAGATGTCTGATTTAGTCATCACATATATATCTAAAACTTTTAAACCACGCAAATCATTCTTAGCTAGTAGTTCCTACTGCAATCTATGTATTTCACCAGCTTTATTTTCACAATTTGAAGAATGACTGGGTTAAGTAAATTCTAAATTCTGAGGAACTTCTGAATCCCATCATCTGCTTCTTTTATTAAGAAGCACAAGTGAGTCTATATAGAGTCTTATAATATAGCTACATGACAATCAGTTATAACTCAGTTTCTCTGATGGCCCAGATCACAATTTGTATTTTAAGATAAAATAGTTTGCACTTTCCTTAAACATGTTACTTAATATTAAGCTTAATCATTCTCAATCTCATTTCATAAAAATTGATTCTTTTTTTTTCATTTTTTCTTTTCATGCCTTTATTTGCCCAAAACACCCCAAAAGCAAAGCATGCAGCCTATTGCTTGAGGAGATGTGGTATTCAACATTCTATCAAATATGAAATAAGCAGGCATTAACTTACAATTATACATTCAGATACTTTTTCTAATTTTCCTCCTTATACAAAGCAACTCTGCACTAATTATAGGTTTATTGTACAACATGTATGAATTCAATTCTGCTTTCACCAGTTTTCTGAAACACTTATAGTTTAAATTCATTTTATTTATTTACAATTAGAAAATTTAAACATTGTATGTATTGGTTAAGAAAACTGATTAAGAAATACAAAGTGTATTTCTTTAAATCAATAAAATTTTAATTGTTCTTTGGATGTTGAAACTAGCTTAAAATTATTTTTCTTTAGATTCATATAAAGGACATGAAGTAAATTTTTAAGAGAAAGTAGGTATGAAGATTGAGAATATATATTTGATTATAAAGTCTGCCTTTTCTGTAACTTTTCATAGATTATTGACTAGAAGGCAAACCCCCAAATCTGATCTATGCCTTGAAAAGATATTACAGAACTGGTACTCTCATAAAAATATTTTTAAATTTCATAAAATCTCTAAGGCAATTATCTGGGCAGTGCTTGGCATGTGATTGATTACTTTTTGCAACACATTAGATCCCCATGAGCAGAAGCAAAGTTTAAAGCTTAAGTCTAGACATGAGGTCATCATTTTTCATTATCACTTTCTATGAAAAAAAAGTACTATCCTGGTACTAAAAGCACAGGTACGTAATGACAGAAAACCTTATTATTCTTGGCTTGAATTCATTATGACTCCTAAGTCCAAAGGTTCATGTCTTGAGAACAATCTGGAAAACCAAACTCTATTATCTTTTCAAATAATCCTTGCCTTCAGTCTTCTGTACTCATGACTTTTAGTATCCTGTTCAATTGATATTGGCCCCTCTTGCAACTTTGGAAGCCAATTTATGTTGTCTTACCTCCAGGATCAACATGAATAAATGTTTTTGTTTCCTTGCACTGGAGCCAGTCTGTTCTACCTTTGCCAAGATGAAAAAGGACCGAGCCTGGCAGTTATGGCGAGCTGGCATCTGTAGAAAGAGTCAAATCTCACCAAGTAACACGTGTGCCACTCTAAAGGGCATCCGAATTAGCTGGGACTTTTATTTGCATGCAGCCAGAAAACTCATATCCAACTGACTGCTGAAGCAAAAGAACATTTATTTCATAGGTTGCAAAGCTTAATGGGTTAAATATTCCAGAGAAGGGTCCTTGCCATTTGCTTCATTTCTTTTCTTTTTGTCCTTTCAATTTTCAGGTTCAGCTTGTTCTTCATACTTCCACATATTATCAGATCTCATCTTCTCTACAACTTTTGACTCTTCATCTTTTGACTTATGTCACTGACATACTGAAGTGGTGAAAATTGACAGCAACCAGGTAGGCCTACATCCTCCCATATTCAAACTTAATCAAAAATATTCACCTAACATAAAAGAAGGTAGGGTTTGTTATTATTTTTTTTTTGGTGGTTTATTTTCCTTCTAATAAGCCTTTACATATTTTCAAAATTAGTTGATTGGGACATCTTTTTTTCTTTTTTGTTCTGTAATGCTGAGTATTGAACCTAGGGCCTTATGCATGTGAAGCAGGCACTAATCTGAGCTATATCCCCAGCCCTGATTGAAGCGTCTTAGGGGTACATTTTAATAAATGTGAATCAGTGTGGCCAGAATGATGAAATTGCATTGTTTGGGCTATTTGTCACACAGCCACCCAAACCAACCACTGTGACTAAGGAATATTATTTTTCTCGCTGACTCAGGGAAGGATCACATGCTACACGTAACACTTCACCTGAAATTCATGTACCAGATTTGGGCAAGACATAGCTCACAAAAAAATTCAGAAACTCTTATTAGTAGAAAATGAAATGGCTTTTGGATGAGCAAAATCAGCATATGATCACCCTCGTGAATAGTGAGGTAATTGACAAGAGACCAACAGTCCAAATCCACAAGTACATTAATATGCCCTATACATACTAATGAGATTCAAAACTTATTAAATGTGAAGGGTATATACTAGGGTATATATGGACTTCTGAGAGGTTTCATTATTATTTGCTACATATTCAATTTCCCTTTCTGTTGTGTCCCTTTCCAAAGCAGGATTATACACTCCTGCTCTGCAGATGTCAGGGTAGACTTGGTTTTGCCAATGCAAAGTGAGTAGCAATGCCATATGCCACTTCTAGGCAGAAATTTTAAAGCCATTGTGTGATTTTCCATGTGTATTTTTCTCTTACTCACAATGATTTCAAATAAACCCAGAGCGAGACCAGGCTCTGCAATACAGATTCAGTAGAGCAAGAAAAGGCCAATAGGCACAATGTTTGAGTAAGAAATAGGAATTTGTTGATATAAGCCACTAAAAGTTTAAAGCTATTTACTTTTGCATTGTGCCAATAGAACTCTTGACTAATACAATTCTTTTGTACTTTAAAACTGTTTATCAAGAAATTTTGTAATTTAAAAGTTTAAAAGGATAAGTAATTAACCTGTCATATAGTTATTTGTTATTTATTTTGAAGTTTGGAAAATTAACATATATTTATTTTAGATAATCAGCATAGAGAAAAACACAAAAGAAGATGAACATTATCTGTTTCGCTTTGTCTTATTTGTCTTAGTTTATCTGAGAAAACTATTGTGGAAGAATATCCTTTGAGGACAAGCTTTATGAGCTGGAAATTAAAAAATTACATCACATAATTTTAGATACATGCATTTGTACTAAGCAAGTTTCCATCTTCCTTAACTGCGATTGGTTTATCCCTTAAGCTTGAGAACCCTCAAGGAAAAATTATGCTTCAGTAGTCCAAAAATGAGTCCTGGTCATACATTCTATTCTCTTTTTGTATGAGTAACCTAGTCTACTCTGTAGCTGCCATTCCATGTGAATTTTAAATCAAGCATGAAAACTGTCCACCACCCAACACCATACTGTGTGAAGACAAAATCCATAAGGCTTGGGGAGGGTAAAGGAAAAACTTTATCAAAGAACTTAAAATATACCAGTAGATATGGTCATTAACAGATGATTTAAATCCAAGTCATTCTCCATTCAATATTGGACCTAACTATATATAAAAAATATTGAAATATGAACTTTTTCAATATGGTAAACCCCAAAAGTTTCTTCTCCAAATAATCAGTAAAAACAATGATATATTTTCCCATATAGAATGTATCCTTTTTTTTTAATATTTATTTTTTAGTTGTAGGTGGACACTATCCTTATTTTATTTTTATGTGGGCAAGACATAGCTGAGGATCGAACCCAGTGCCTCCATGTGCTAGGCGAGCACTCTACCACTGAGCCATAACCCCAGCCCCTGTCCTTTTGTTTTTTACCTTAATGGAACAAGTTTTCACAATGTGGCTAAGAATATAGTTTTACAATATTTTCTGGCAAAACTAATTAACTAACTAATGTGTAAAACCTCAGTGTTATGTTTTTGATGTGAGGTGTCCCCTGAAAAGCTCAAGCAATGCAGAATGTTCAGAGGTGAAATAATTAGATTATGAGAGATGTAACCTGCTCAGTGAATTAATCTATTCCAAGGATTAATAATTTGAATTATTATAGTAATAACTATAGGCAGGTGGAGTATGCCTGGAGGAAGTAGGTCAAGGTGGACATGACCTTGGGGATAAAATTTTGTTGTTGGTTCCATTTGCTCTCTCTCTGCTCCCCAGATGCCATGAGGTGAGTAGCTTTTCTCCACCAATGCCCCTTCGTTATCCTGTTTTGTCTCTTTTCAGGCCTAGAGCAACACTCAGCAGACCAAGGATTGGTCTTCTGAAACCCGGAGCCCAAATAAAATTTTCCACCATTAATTTTTTCTTGTCAGTTATTTTGTTTACAGTGATGAATGAAATACATGCATATGTCTTTATTTTTCTGTAACTTATCTTGCATTTTAATTTCTCCCTAATAGTAGGAATATGTGTATTAGTCACTTGTATAGAAACACTGTCAATTTTGTATCATCTAAGCCATATCGTATTTAATCTAATTTAATTTCAGATTTTCATTCACCATTTCATCTCTCCAAGCATGGTATCTGAATTAGAGCTATATGTTTTCTCTATATGAGTGAGGAAGTAGTGTTGCATCCAAAGCCATCCTCTTTCCACTCATGACTCCTGGTCATTGATCTATCTACCATTCCTTTTTCTTACCTTTATATATCTGTTGGAGCCTTCCTCAGTCATTCTTCACCCTTCCTGAAACATTTGGATGTTCTCTTAGATGTTTCTCTGTGGAGATTCATGTGACTCTTTTGGCACAGTTGACTTTTTTTAGATGTTATACTTTCCCTAAGCTTCAACAGGGAAAAAAGTAAGGTACTCTGTTTGACTGTGAATGATATTATATTTTCAGGCATTCTATTGCATGTACTTTCTCCTCTACTGGAGAACTTTGAGCTTGGGATCTTTAGAGGATCCAATGCCAAACACATGATTTCCTATTGCTCTCTTTTCAGATCTGCTTCATCTGCCTCAACATTATTCATACAATACAGAGGATTAATTACTCTAGCCTACCATCAGTTCTCTCATCTACTGTTACGACTTAACAGATTCTGTATCTTTCTAAATAGATGGACCTTAAACTTAAATCTTGAGGTTAGACCTTAAATTCAAGCTTTCATTTTAGTGATACACATAAAAAATGTATTTATAATAAAGTATACTTGTGTCAGTAACTTACTTATAAGTTTGCCCAAATAAGATGAGTAGATTGGTATATAAATGTGTAGACTGATAAAGTAATATGTTAATAGTAAAATCTAAGAGAGCATTCAAATTTTTACTAGAAATTATTGTTGATGTTTCTGTATATTTGAAAACCTGAGGGAAATTTTTCAAAATCATCATCTTTCTATTCAGGTATGAAAAACACAAATAACCTGAATCTCTGATGTCTTCTGAGAATTACTGTCTTCCAGAGGAAATGAAGACCTTTGACTTGATAAGCATAAATCACATCATAATAAGGAAATATGTGAAAATTAATGCAGCAGAATCTTGGCTAATAAATCTAAAACATTATTTACATACATGCTTAGATTTGTATCTACATATATCATATTGATTATATCTGAGTTTTATTGGTATATTATGATTTTACATAGTACTTGAATTCATTGTGATATATTCATGCATATGTCATATTTTGGTTTATTTCATTCCCCCTTACCATCCCTATCCCTCCTATTATCATCTTCCTCTAGTTTATTAGTCTCTCTTCTATTTTCATAAGGTCCTTTTTCCTATCTAGCTTCTATATAATAGAGAAAACATGACCCTTGATTTTCTAGGTCTGGTTTATCTCACTTAGTATGATATTCTAAAGTTTCATCCATTTTCCTGGAAATGACATAACTTTGTTGTTCTTTATGGCTGAGTAAAACTTCATTATGTATATGAATATGCATATTCATATATATATTCATATATATGTATATTATGTATAGGCTCACATAGATTTGAACCTATGGTACTGTTTTGATAGAGGAGTAATATACAGAATATATAAAAACCTAAAAAACTTAACATTGAAAAATCAAATATTCCAATTAGCAAATGGCATACAGACATTTTAACAGATGATCTAAACAGAGATTTCTCTCTCTTTTTTTAATTTATTTAATTGCATTTCAAGTCATAGTACATATATAGAGCTCAGTTTTTCCATTTCTCTGGTTGCAAACCAGATAAAGTCACACCATTTGTGTCTTCATACATGCACCAAGGGTGGTGATGACAGTCTCAATCAACCATCTTTACTATACCCATTCCCCTTTCCCACCCCCCACCTCCCCCATACCACATCCAGAGTTCCTCCATTTCTCTTATGTTTCCTGTTCCCACCCCCCTTATGTATCAGCATCCACTAATCAGAGAGAACATTCAGCATTTGGTTTTTTGGGATTGGCTTACTTCACTTAACATAATGCTTTCCAATTCCATCCATTTGCCTACAAATGCCATAATTTTGTTCTCTTTTATTGCTGAATAATATTCCATTGTGTATATGTACCACAGTTTCTTTATCCATTCATCTATTGAAGGACATCTGTGTTGCTTCCACAGTTTTGCAATTGTGAATTGTGCTGCTATAAACATTGAAGTGGCTGCTTTACTGTAGTGTGCTGTTTTTAAGTCTTTAGGGTATAGGCCAAGGAGTGGGATAGCTGGGTCAAATGGTGGAAAAGCACTAAGTAGCCAAAATTATGTAATTTTCAACAAAATAAGGAAACTACATTATATACAGCTTAGATACACATCTCCTGTGTTTTTCCTTCATGAATATATGTTTCTATCTTGAAATTACATGTAGTAGATAGTATTTCTTTGTTGTAGAATACTCTATAGCTTGAATATCTCAAAATTATTTTGATATTTCTCATTTCTCTGTACATACAGATTATATACAAGTCACTTTCGTAGACAATAAAAACAATTACAATTATTATAAATTCAGGAATATCCCCAATACTGGAGGTTAGAATTCTAAGTATAATTGTGTAAAACCTTATGATTATATTTAAGACTTTTCTTAATATACTGCAATACTGGTCTCTAAAAGGTGTTGTACGTATCCTCCCACAAGGAAGGAGCAATGTCCATAGTACCGCGGTTCTTCAATAATGTGAATGGCATATTTGATGCTTCATTAAATTTAAAGTTAAAACTATTTATTATAAAAATGAATTTTCTTGATTTTCAGCAATGTTAAACCATGTGCTTATATATATATTTTATGTATACTCACAGATTTATGATCATGCTTGTGCCAAATTTTAATTTATTCTCTTAAAATTGTAATAATAATTTACATAGTAGACATATTTTTAGATTTCAATCCTCTTAAGTATATTTTGTCAATTATTTATTTCCATTTTCATTCTGTTTATTTGGAGGACTATTGAAAATTTTAACATATAACTATGCAAATCTACCAAACTTACATTTTATTTCTTCTAAGTAGTTACATTTAGCAAGACTAAACATATGTTATGTTTTACTTCATTAACAAAATAAATATTCAACTGTAGTATTTGGCTCCTTTATAGTTTCATCTATTAAATTTAACATTATTGCATATTTAGCAATTATACTATTTAAGTCTTTATGAGCCAAATTATTTTTTCTAAATGGTTATCCAATTATATAAATTTCTTTGGTAAAATCTTCCTTTCTACTCTATGTCACATATCCATCTTGGAATAACCCTTCCTTACGTCTTTTGTGAAACACAACCATACACTAAATATTCATATTCACTTCAAATATCCCTTTAAAGTCATTATTAATACATCAAGACTGGAACATGAGCACAATGAATATTGCTTCTTATATAATTCCATAGTATTCTGGCATTATTCTCATTGGGAAATAACACAGTATATTAATCTCTTCATAATCTGGTTTTTCCAAAATTTATTCTATGTACATAAATGAATACTACTCCAAAAAGTAAGCCTTGCATTTTTGATAACATTTTGGAAGACCTAGGATTATGGAAAAGGGACAGCCACTTTTCATTACATGGTTCTTCTTTCAACTTTCTATCAAGGCTAAATAACAATAGAGTCAGAATTTATTCATTTCTCATACTGCAAACTACTTTATATCAGTATTTTTGTATTAGTGCATTTCAATGTCATTTTCACAAAAAAATCCAGAGTGACAGAAACATTTCAGGCAATCCAATGTATCAACAGTGACATTTCAGGGAGGACACAGGGAACAAGTCACAAGCCTGCCCTTCTTGGCTTCTTCCTGAACTCCATGCATCACATCAGTTTCACTTATGCTTTCTGACTCAAACAAATAGCATGGCCTCCCCCAGTGTTAAAGCATTGAGTGTGTGCAACTGTATTAGCTACACTGAAATATTATAACTATTGACAATGATGAACAGCACCATAACCACTACACAAGCAGTTAATATGTAAGAAAGAAAAGGAAAAACTATGTAGAGTCAAAATGAAGTCTAACTCATTGTTGGCACACAGAGTTCATGATAGTGAAACAACTCATATTAGAATTAAATAAAGTAGAACTGAAGCCGGGCGCAATGGCTCAAGCCTGTAATCCCAGCACTTAGGGAGGCTGAGACAGGAGAATCGCGAGTTCAAAGCCAGCCTCAGCAACGGCAAGGCGCTAAGCAACTCAGTGAGACCCTGTCTCTACATAAAACACAAAATAGGGCTGGGGATGTGGCTCAGAGGTTGAGTGCCCCTGAGTTCAATCTCCAGTACCAAAATAAAAAAAAAAAAGAAGAATTGAATAATCCATACAAATTTGTTACCACAAAGCAGGCTGAAAAACATTTCTAAAAACACACAAAAAAGTGCTAAGTACATATGGTCTTACATATAAGTACTTTACATAACTTGAGTAGTGCCTTACATCTAAGTACTTTACATAACTTAAGGAGTGCCTGAAGTTTTTAAACTTTAAAGTATGTGTTTCATTGTTCTAAACATTTCAAATACATTTAGTTAAGGAAGTACATAAATTGTTAACAAAATCTTACAAATATAGCACAAAAATTCTCATCAAAATGCTGGCACATTTAATCCAGCAGCATGGTACAGGAATAATACAAATTATCATCAGCCACATGGTTAAAAAGGAAAAAAACGTAACTTGATCAAGCTAGGTTTTTCAATGAATGCAAGGATATCTTATTAATACTGCAATTCAATATTAAAGAGAATTATTCTTCCTCAGAATCTCACCTAAATACACTATTGACAATAGGTACCTCACATCATCCAATCTAAATGAAAAGCTAAATTGCTGTCAGGTATCCTTTTGCTTTACTAAGAGGTTGCCAGTTTGGTCCTTAAATTATTTCTCCTACTATGCTTCGCAAAGTTAACTCATTTACCAAAGGTTATGTAGTAAGTGGCATGAAGGAGATTTTAATCCAAATCAGTTCAACAGCTATAGTCAAGACACAAAGCACTACAGTAGAAAACATTGTACCAAAATCAGTGGATTTCACAAATGCCATGGAGAAATATCTGAAAAATGAAATAGTGAAAATAGATACAATTAATAGTATTAACAAAAGTATTTAAATACAACTGTAAGAATACCTATGAAATACCTAAATAACTAAAACAAACAAACAAAACTTTAACAAGAAGAAAGTATTTAAAATAGATTCCTTCCAAAGTTTTTGCACAGGCAAGACCTAAGGATGTGACTTTTATTGTGTCCTCTATCACACACTTTTGATAGGTGTACCAACTAGTCAAACACACAAAAGAATACATTAAGAAATGAATAGAATATTATGTTCCTGAATATGATGACATAATATTATAAAGACACTAATCTATAAAACTCCATACAAATTCAAATTCACTCCTTTTAAAACAGATGAAAAAAGTTGAACTTTACAAAATTATTCTGATATCATCTGAAGAAATAAATGATTGAATATAGCTAAGAAAATCTAAAACAAAAATAATTGGAGGATATTAATCTTTGAGATACTGAATTGTTTTATATGCTAAGATAAATAAGGGCACTGTTTTATTGGCCCAATTATACTAAAAAAGACTGGTAGAACAATGTAAAGAGAAAGAGAATGAACTTCTTATTTTTTGAGAACATAGTTATTTTGTTCGTAGGATATGCTAAGCTGCAGGTACAGCTCAACTGGAGAACCACAGGACTGCTATGGGCTTACAGGCAATGAGAGGTGAAGTTCCTTCTCTAAAAATTCTTAGTAAATGTTCTTTGATAAAATGTTTTGTTCTTCAGTATCTTGAGCATGTTCTAATTTTGTAATTAAATAAATTTATCCTCATTAAATGTTCTTTAAAAATGTTCCTGTTGCTCTATCTTTAATTAAGATGTTCTTATTTTCTGTTCTCTTTAATGTCTGGGGATATGGTGAATACTTTGTCCTGCATACACCAAGTACCAACATTATCAACTCAAAGCTACTGGACATTCATTTATAATAATAATTTAGAGAAACTATCAATCCACTGTCTACTTCTGGTATATCTGATGCTGTGAGGCAAGATAGGGTCATACTGTTCCTCACAAATTCAAGTGCTATTTACTTTTTTTTTCTCATTTATTATTTTTATTTGTTAATGAACTATTTATTCTGAAGCAATCAGATTATGTATCCCCCAGACTGGAGGTAACACTGTAAGGTCAATGGTATTTCAATCAAATATTTTCCTAGACTTCTCTATATCTTTCTCATTTCATATGATTTAGAGTAGCATGCTATATTTACTCCTTATGCTTCTTTACTTAAAATTGTTCATTCATGGAAGTTAAAAATAATATGTAAAAAAAGAATAGTATATTATGATTACATTGGAAGGCAAATTTAAGATTATAGAGTGTAAATATTTCTCCCCTGTTCAATAAGATTTCAATGTTCTTAGGTTATGATAAGATGAATTATTAAAAAAAAATAGAAATATTTTACCAACTTTGGCTTTTAAGTGGTCTTCCAGTTTTGCATCAAGGAAACTTATGAGGGTTCTTAAGAGGTCACTCTTACTGTTTCTTGGCAGCTTATTGATCAATATTTTTGTCTCCAAATGTTAAATATTGATGTCTCTTTTTATGATTCCTTCAGAAGTTTTGTAAAAACATCAAAGGAAAAAAGAATCCTAAGTAATATTGGCTTTCTAGATCTGTTGTTTTTAAATCTAATTTTGAACTGGTTGATTTATGTTACTGTATTAGTTAGAACACATAGGTCTAAATGTAACTTCCATAAGCATGAAGCAATAAAATAAATTCATCTCAAATATTATTCAATTCAATTTATATTTTTTAGAAAACTTAGTTTTCATCATGGAAGCTATCAATATGGTCTCTTATGTCATAGCTGACTATAAAATATTGATTTGATATGCAACATTTTGATTCTAAATTAGTTCTCCATTTGATTATGCTATATATTAGTTTTGTAAAATATGTTAGAGAATATTTTAACTGCGAATTTTTTCCACATTATTTTCCACATTCATATTTTATCTTAGATCTTTGAATGGATTTAATTAGTGCTTCTGTACATTTAATTTAATGCACAAAACTACCTTTTTTTCTGATATCCCTAATTGGAAAAGTAATATTGTATTTAAAGTGTAAAACTATCTAGCTCTCCTTTATAACAATTTTATTTATTTTAGAAACACAATATTTTATGAGTTCATAGTCATGATATTATACATGCTTGTCTTATTCTCTATTATATATAACATATAAATATGTATGTTTTTCTACTAAAGGTATGTGTGTACTTTATTGAAAGTATATATGTATATATAAATCTATAGTATATATATTAATACCTGTATATACATTAATGTATAATATATCATAGTATATATTAATGTAGGTATATTAACATATTAAAAGTATACATAGTGTATGTGTATTTGATATATAATTTGTATATTTAGAGAAGCAAATTTTTGTTAAATTTATTCATAACACTGTTTAGTCTCAAATTTGTGTTATGATTTTATCCCATATTTACTATGTGAGTCATGTCATGCTTTTTGTATATATCTCTATAATATGTACATTTTATTTTCTTTATTCTTTTAAAATTGCTTTGAGTTTTACATTGCTGTTTTTTATTTTTGTTCTATCAGTACCTTCTGCCTTTGCTATTAGTTTTCTGTTTTTTGGTGGTTTTTTTTTTTTTTTTTTTTTTGCTAGATTCCTAACTGTTGCTTTGCCTGTTTTAAAGGGTTTACTTTGAATGCTAACTGTCCTCAATGCAGCACTCAATGAGGCTACATACTCAACTGCCTAAATTTCTCCTTTCATTTTTAAGCTACATTCTGTTTTACTAGAAAACACAATACTCATACGACATTGTATTATCTCCAGCCTCCATTATTACATCTGTCTTACATAGCCAATTAAATTTCCAAAATACTTACGATTAGACCATTAGCTACTTTCCCTCATCATCTTAGTTGGATTACATTTATATTACTGTAGATTTCTAAAATGAAGCTAACAATTTTACTATTCCCTAAATTCTAAAATATTTAACTTTCCCAACATCCAATACACTTGAAAGACAACTTAGCTGGTATAAAATACTTAATTCAAACATCTTTGACTTTCCTTAAACAATGCTCTAGTATTGTATAATTTCAATATTGTTATCAAGAAATTTCATGTCAAAGTAATTTTCTTTTATTCATAAATTACTTCTTTTGCTCCTTGTTAGTTCAAATCTATTTAAATTTTCTACCTTAAAATTTTTGAGATCCATATTAGAATACACTCAAAGTTTAATGTTTTAGATTAATAGTTCTGTGATGAATGAATATTTTCTTTCAAACCTGGGAACTTTTTTGGATTATGATGTAAGATATTGGATACAGTCCATGTTTTCATTATGTTGCTCCTCTCCTCTTCTTATTCCTTAATACAATAGATGGATCTTCTACAGCCATTTCTCAGTAAATATCTTCTTTATTTCTTTATTTCTTTTTCTCTTTTTTTTTGATAGTTTTCATTCTTTACAAGTATCATTATATATTTGGTCAAGATTTCTCTAATCAGAAACTTGAAATTAGCCTTCATTTTTGGATACATGTATCCTAAGACTTTTTTTTTTAATTTAAAAAAATAAATTACTTCTGAAATCTGTCAAACCTCATTTTACATTATTCTGTGTCTTATGCTATTTCTATATGATTGTTTAACTATACGATTCATTAATTTTTAATTTCTTGATTAAAATACATAATTGACAGTAGATATTATGATTTTTTTAACCTTATGGTTAGCATTTTATGGAACACTTTCTTCTGCAGAGTTTTCAAAATTCTGATTTCTCCATTTTAAAACAAACTCTTTTTAGCAGTCACTATCTTTTTTAATTTGATAAGAGCCAATATTTTCTTGATCCATTAATACGATATTTTTAGGTGAGCAGAAGTGATAATTTGGGTCGCTTACGATGTGTCTTCATTTATAGACATATTCTGTTTATTTAGAGAAGTGCAATTTTCTTGAATATCTTAAATCACAGTGTCTTTAACAAGGTGAGGAAATGGGAGTTTGGAAGAATTTAAGTTTCTTTTACCATTTGAAGTATAATTCCATCCTGTGTTTCTCTTTTTCTTTTCATCACAAAGCCTCTACAAGGTATCTTCTACTTTCTGGTTCTAGTTTTGTTTTGGTTTTGGTTCTAGTTTTCTTTTTACTCTTTGCAATCTTAGGGTGTACAGTTTTATTTGAAATGGTCTCAGAGCAGTGTCCAGGCAAGCCTTGCCCATCTACACACCTGAACTCATTGCCAGGAGACTTTGTGAAACTGAAGTTGCAGGGGGCTTATGGGGATCCACGATAGCTGATCATTTAAAACATCTTTGCCCTTCAATATGCCTCCATGTATACCTCCATCTCCTCCCAATTCCTGTTTTCTCAAGAGGGCCACCTTTGGTCTTATGCTATTCCGGGCCCATTTCTATCAGTTCTTCAGTACAGGGGTGGTACCACACACTCCAGGCTTTACTTCTCTTCCATTCACCTTTATAAAGGTTTTGTTTTCACTGTTTCAGAGTTGGCATAGTTGTGAATTTTCTTTTTAACTTCATATTGAAACCTCTTTTCCTGTATATTCCTCATCTTACATAACTGAAATGCTTTAAACAGTTATAGAGTAGTAAATGAAATTTAAAAACATTTATTTCTTTTTATTTTCTTTATTCCATTTGTATTAAATAATGCATACTTGTCCATGTCAGATATAGCATTGCTTTAGCTAAAAGTAGTCAATATTATGTATAAATGTGTTTCTAATTTAGAGTAGGGGATGGGATCTCTCACACAAATTTTCATTCTACACCAGCTATTGTTTACCCATACTTTATTCTGTTAATTTAGAGATAGATAATCTATTGAGGATAATTTAATAGATAAGATATAATATACTTGAATTTCATAAAATGAAATATAAGATTCTCATATCTCCCACATTCTCCTATTTTAAGTAGTGAGAACTGCTTCTATATTTAAACTAATGTGAAATTAGTATACTATAGTTAATTTCATGGTGATTTACTATTCAAATATCTCTTTTAATTTGCCTATGTTGTACAAAGTGAATAAACCCCAGCATTAATACTCAATTGTATGCCAAATGTGTACTGCTGTGAAATATTAAGTTAATGCGAGCACAGTTAAACAAGCTCTAATGGTAGCAGCTGCATAAATATATTTATGCAGTTAATCGCTTTCTATCCATCTTCATTTTACTAATTTACTTATCAACACTGTATTCCTTACTAAAATTTAGTACCTCAGAACTTGGATTTCCTTAGGCAAATACAAGGGTAACGGATAAAGTAAAATGTGCCGAATAACTGGGAACAGCTTCTCAACTATTACCTAAAGAAAGCCTAATACAATGAATGACAACCACTTTCCTCCCTCACTCTTGCCCGTTTATTATGTATGTATGGGAAGATTATTTTGTTCTCTTTACTGTTATATTTTGGTAAATATGTTACATTTTATTTATAGTAAAAACATTGCCATGACAGTTCTCAGGTTATTATTAGTAATATCTCTTCCAGTTAGAAAAATTTTCCGGTGTCATTTCATATTTGTCTTTTTCATTACCTTCCTGGGAAGGCCCAGATATTTTGAAATGATTTAGCCAAATGTATTTATAGTAATGGAAATAGTATGAATATGGAATATATCAGCCTCCTTTTCGAAATTAATTCATAAATATGTGTTGAGTTTTTACTGAGTGTTTTACACAGGTTTAACACAGATTTAAATTATGATCCCAATTTAAAAAGAAACACTATAAAATAGGCTTACAAATATTTACAAGGGCAATAAGCATAATGGTTAAGTTGGTAGAATTTTAAATGTGATTAATGACTTTAAACCCTGGATCTCCCACCTAGTGGCTATGTAAACACAGGGAATTTATTTCACTCTCTGTGCCTGAGTTTTCTAAATTATCAAAACAATACTATCTTCCTAATATAATTATTGAGAAATACATCATTTAATTATAGTCCTTAGTTAGTTGAGATGAAATGAGAAATCCTTAATAAATGTTAGTGATGTTTACTTAGAACCCTGTATCTCAGACTTGGGCCTGTGTACCTCTCAGAGGCCTCAATACACTGTCAGGTATTTTGCAATGTTAATATTGTTTTCATTGTAAGGAAATATTTTCCTTTTACAATGATGATTTAAAGGTAATGTATGTGAAATTGTTGATGCTTTAGTCCAAATAGAGTGGACAAAAATGTTACTAATAGCCAATCCATTATTCTTTGCATTACACACAAATCAAAAAGAAATGTCAACTTCACTTAAAAATGTCCTCAGTGAGGTGGTGAATTTATGAACGTCATCAAAACTCCACCATCTTGCATGTATAGTTTTAAATAGGAAGTACGTATAAAGTTCTTCTCCTGCACACTTAACTATGATGACTAACAAAAATTTATTGTGAAGTTGTTTGAGTTGCAAGCTATACTAGCTGGACATTTGTTTCCCTAATGAAACTCTACATTATTTGAAAATGTGATTATCAAAAAAAAAAAAAAATCCCATACTCAGAATGGAATATTTGATAAGCATACTCTTAAAAATAAATAAAACTTGAAAAAAAAAAAAAACACTTGGCAGTATTTTTTTCCAAAGATAAAATAGGAGCCTTCAGGCAAAAATTAAAATTTTAGAAAACACACGTCTGACACCTTGGGCTTCATAACTGTCTGATAATTAAAAGATTTTTCTAGTGAGATTGCCAGTAATATGAACAAACAGAATTTTTGATATTATATAATAAAATGTGTCTCCATCTTAAAGATTTGCATAACCCAGTAAATAGCAACTTCAAAATTACTGATGATTAAAAAAATGCTACAAAATTACACATTAAATGAATTGTTCTAAATGCAGGACTAATGAAGTTTAAGTTAGCTAAACTAAAAAAGGTCATTGATAATGTTTTACAATTCACATTGTAACTAGTTCTTAAGAAGCTAGCAATTACAAAGTTTTGGAATACTATAAAAGAACTTCTACACCTCTCTACAAATGGCATTTTAATTCTCCAATTTCTAACTATATCTGAACAAGACTGTTTTCTTCATACATGTAAAAAAGTCACATAGTATACAGATTGAGTAAAAAAGAAGATATGAAAATATACCTACCTACTACCAAGCCAGATAATAAGTTTCTAAATAAGTAAAATAATACTATTCTTCTCAAAATTATTGTTTTCAAAACCAGAAAATGTTCATCATAAATAAAAGATAAATGTTTGAGGACATAGACACATTTAACCTGATTTGGGTTCTGTACAATACATAAATATATTAAACTAATGCAAGATACACATTAACACGTCTAAATTATATTGTTTTGTGTATCAGCTAAAAATTATTTAAATTAAGTGAAAAAACTGCTTATTTTAAATGTCATTTTGTCAACATATAATAAATCTGTTACAGTTGTTTTATGAAAATTAATAAATACTGGTTTTAAATTTTGCTATTTAAATATCAACTCATCTAGGCAGTGATGTATGCTGATGCTAGTTCATACTGGTATAGGTGCAACAATTGTTAAATTGGGGGAATTTTATGAGGCGGTGGTTGAACAATTGGCAGCTCAAAATCTGACATGATGACAGGTTTCCTGTATACTAATCATAAAGTTATGATCTAGGGCTTTAAAAATAAATTCACTTTATAGTTTACAGGCACATCACCAACATAACTCACATGAATGAAGGCTCTGCAGGGTCCTTGTTAATTTTTTAGTATAGAGGTTTCCTCAGACTTGGAAGTTTGAGAACTGGTTTTAAATATAATATTGTGCAGATAATATTTACAGTTAATCACAATTTCTAAAATGAAAAACACTGCTGGTGGAACTGCAAACTGATGCAAACACTATGAAAAGCAGTATGGAAATTCCTCAGAAGATTTGGAATGGAACTACCATTTGACCCAGCTATCCCACTCCTAGGTTTATACCCCAAATACTTAAAATCAGCACACTACAGCGACTCAGCCAAATCAGTGTTTATGGCAGCACAATTCACAATAGCTAAACTATGGAACAAAACTAGGTGCCCTTCAACAGATAAATGCATGAAGATAATGTGAGATATATATATATATATATTATAAATATATATTTATAAAAAATAAATTTATTTATTTATTTATTTATTTATTTTTTTGACTATTATTCAGCCTTAAAGAAAAATGAAATTATGGCATTTGCCAGTAAATGGATGGAGCTGGAAAATATCATGCTAAGCAAGACAAGCCAATCCCAAAGAACCAAAGACTGAAAGGTTTCTCTGATATGTGGATACTAATTCACAATAAGGGAGAAGAGTGCTAGGGGAGATTAGAGGTACTTTGGACTAGACAGAAGAGTGAAGGGAGAGGGTGCAGGGGTAGGAAAGGTAATAGAATGAATAGGACATTATGACCATATTGTCATGTATAACTAATTAGAACAAATAAAAAACTGAAAAAGAAATGGCATTTTGGAGAGTAAGTGTGATAAAGACATGTGTATTTTAATTATGTGTGTAATGTTTAAATGCATCTATATGAATGCATATAATTGATAATATATTGACCAGATTTTGCGCAAGAGAAAAAGTGACAAGGTATAGATGTCTCCCTGGCAAATGCTTTAGATCAGATTTTGTTATTTAGAAAGAATTTCATTCAACTTTGAGAAAGTGGAATTATTTGTTGCATATATTTCACCTAGAACATCTCATTATAGCTGGCAGAATTAGTGAGGGAAGTGAAAGACAACACTGAAAACACTTCACAAACAATTCATTAAATTGACAAGAGAAGTTGGTTCCATTATCTCATAAGATCACTTTAATATTACTTTAGTGCTGTGCTAATGAAAAATGGAAAATGCAGCAGGAGATTATTTTCCCAAGTAAGAAAACCTAAGTACAAATGCCCAAATGATTTTGAAATAGAATGAATACTTCACATTTGGTTCACAACCTAAGTTTCAATTTGCTATTTTCTCACCCTGCCCCCATATACCTGGCATGTAGAAACTTACAAAATTAGATCTCTGACAACATGCAAGAAACTAATAATCACTCTAATTTCAACATTAATTTTCTTCATTTGGCACTACTTCCTAACTGTCAGAAGAACTATAAAGTTGAGAAAACTGATGCAAAGGAGGAATCTAAGGAAAGAATCATCTCTATCAGCAGTCAACTCACTGCACAGTGCTAGATGACTATGAGGGATTTTGTATACAACAGTTATAACTTGGAGTTGCCAGATTTATGACCTTTACTTATTCTAATTTAAATCACACCTGGCTCTGGACTTGGATTCCATTTGTAAAACTCAGCAAGAAGGCCAATATATGTGTGTGTGTTTTGCTGTATTACATCCTTTCCTTTAGTTTATGTTAGAACCCTATAGTCACCAGGAATAACTTAACTTAGAGAAAACTACATTTATTCAAAAGTAAAAAGTTGAACAAGATTAGATATGATAAATTAAAGTAGCTATTCAATTTCAAAGGTTTGTTTTGAAGATCTTGAACCCAATATTGCACATATCCACTTTCTACAATCATCTCCTATTTTCCCCACATCTTTAAAACTTTGCCTATATTAACCTTATTATTTTGCTTTTTGTTCATAATCTTTACTGCTTTGAGCACATATACTTTTTTCATTGTATTAATTTTATCAGAAAGATTTAAAACAATTTTATCTTTTCTTACATATTTTTTTCTTTTCATATTTTTGAGCTACATATATTCACAGAAAATATTGTGAGAATGATGGTACAGAGTTTTTGTGTATATAATTTATCAAGTTTTCTCTAATTATAACATTTTGCTGAGCTGTACCACAAAATCAAAACCAGGAAATAGCCATTGGTACAATGTGTGGGTGCAGTGTTGTGACCATTCATCATGTGTATAACACCCACCTCAGTCAAGTATAGAATGATTCTACCATGCCAACCCTCTCCCTCATCCTGCAACCAGCATTTTCTCTAGATCTAACAGTTCATCATTTTTGAAAATATTATTATGTTTGTTATGGCTTTTTGCACTTAGCATCCACACAAGATTTGTTTTGTTTTGTTTTTAACTTCTTTTGTTTTTGGTACTGAGAATTGAACCGGGAACTTTGCACATGTCAGTCAATGCTCTACTCCTAAGCTATATTCCCAGCCCCTAGGGGTTGTTTTCAGTCTATTCCTTTTTATTGTTGCATGTAGTTAGGTCATATTTTTTCACTTTTTTTTAGCCAATCTCTATCTTTTAATTGATAA
>PVHX01014285.1:0-51049 GCA_004024805.1 Geosciurus inauris | reverse complement strand
GACCTACCATGCTCCTGGATAGGCAGAATCAATATTATTAAAATGGCCATACTACCCAAAGCACTATACAGATTCAATGCAATCCCAATTGAAATCCCAAAGGCCTTTCTTATAGAAATAGAAAAGGCAATCATGAAACTCATTTGGAAAAATAAGAGACCGAGAATAGCTAAAGCTATCCTGAGCAAGAAGAGTGAAGCAGGAGACATCATAATACCAGACCTTAAACTTTACTACAAAGCAATAGTAACAAAAACAGCATGGTACTGGCACCAAAACAGATATGTAGACCAATGGTACAGAATAGAAGACACAGAGTAATGCACATAAATACAGCTATCTCATACTAGACAAAGGTGCCAAAAACATACATTGGAGAAAAGATAGCCTTTTCAACAAATAGTGCTGGGAAAACTGGAAATCCATATGCAGTAAAATGAAACTAAACCCCTATCTCTCACCATGCACAAAACTCAACTCAAAGTGGATCAAAGACCTAGGAATTAGACCAGAGACCCTGCGGCTAATTGAGGAGAAAGTAGGTCCAAATCTTCATCACGTGGGATTAGGCCCTGAATTCCTTAACAAGAGACCTATAGCACAAGAAATAAAAGCAAGAATCACTAAATGGGATGGACTTAAACTAAAAAGCTTCTCCTCAGCAAAAGACACTATCAATGAAGTGAACAGAGAGCCTACATTCTGGGAGCAAATTTTTGCCACACGCACATCAGATAGAGCGCTGACCTCCAGGATATATAAAGAGCTCAAAAAACTTAACACCAAAAAAACAAATACTCCAATCAATAAATGGGCTAAGGAGCTGAATAGAAACCTCTCAGAAGATGATGTACAATCAATAAACATATATATGAAGACACGTTCAACGTCTCTAGCCATTAGAGAAATGCAAATCAAAACTACCCTCAGATTTCATCTCACCCCAGTCAGAATGGCAGCTATCCAAAATACCAGCAACAATAAGTGCTGGCGAGGATGTGGAGAAAAAGGTACACTTATACATTGCTGGTGGGATTGCAAATTGGTGCAACCAATCTGGAAAGCAGTATGGAGACTGCTTTAAAAACTTGGAATGGAACCACCATTTGACCCAGCTATCCCACTCCTTGGCCTATACCCTAAAGACTTAAAAACAGCACAGTACAGTAAAAGCAGCCACTTCAATGTTTATAGCAGAACAATTCACAATTGCAAAACTGTGGAAGCAACCCGTATGTCCTTCAATAGATGAATGGATAAAGAAACTGTGGTACGTATACACAATGGAATATTATTCAGCAATAAAAGAGAATAAAATTATGGCATTTGCAGGCAAATGGATGGAATTGGAAAGCATTATGCTAAGTGAAGTAAGCCAATCCCAAAAAACCAAATGCTGAATGGTCTCTCTGATTAGTGGATGCTGATGAATAAGGGAGGTGGGAATGCGAAACATAAGAGAAATAGAGGAACACTGGATGCCACATGGGGGAGGCGGGGGGAGGAAAGGGGAATGGGTATAGTAAAGATGGTTGATAAAAAAAAAAAAAAATATATATATATATATATATATATATATATACTGTTCATTGAAAGTACATACAAAGGTGTTTAATATGAAGAATTTAATCTGCTTATAATTTTGTGCAAAGTTAGAAAAATTATGATTGTAACAATTTTTTCTATTTGCCTCAACAAATGTTTTCAGTGAACAGTGTGTACAGCTTCTGAAAATTTGTTTTTTTGTTATGTTTGATAACATGTATTAAAATGCAATTTTTGAGAAAAAATTTAAAAAATAAAAACAAACAAATAAACAAATGGTATAATTTTGTCTAATTCCCAAATTAGACATAGTGAAGTAATTCTGTTCACGGTAAAATCAAACTCCAAGGATTTCAATAGCTATATCATATAAAACACCAAGCATTCTAACTGTAAAAATACCTGTAATGAAGTGAGTAAGCCTTAAAAGAAGAATGGTTTTCAGTAAAGTGGGTGTCAGGAGGACACATTCAGGTAAAAATTTAGTACTTTGAAGAATATATCTATATCCACTGTCTACCAAAATCTAATACTTAATTTTTAATACCATAAGCTTGGAAAAGAAATTGAAAGTAAGTTTCTGACAACCTAGAATCTTATTAATCAAGAATATTTGAGGCAATCACTAAGCTATGGAACCAACCTAGGTGCCCTTTAACACATGAATGGATAAAGAAAATGTGGTATGTATACACAATGGAATATTACTCCACCATAAAAAAGAATGAAGTTTTGGTATTTGTCATTAAATGGATAGAACTGGAGACTATCATGCTAAGTGAAATAAGCTAGTCCCAAAATTCCAAAGGCCAAATGTTCTCTCTGATATTTGGATGCTAACACAGTAAGGGCATGGGGGCAAGAATAGAAGTTTATTGGATTAGACAAAGGGGAATGAAGGGAAGGGAGGGGGATGGAAATAGAAAAGACAGTAGAATGAATCAGACATAACTTTCCCATGTTCATATATGAATACATGACTAGTGTAACTCCACATCATGAACAACCACAAGAATGAAAAGTTATACTCCATGTATGTATCATATGTCAAAATACATTCTACCGTCATGTATAACTAAAAAGAACAAATAAAATTTAAAAGATAATATTGTGAGGAAGGCTGATGTAAAGTTAACCAGGCTCTGGTATTCAGCAAATCTGAATTCAAGTCCTGACTGCCATTTATTGTCTCTGTATCCTTGGATAAACGGCCAAACCTCTCTAATCTCCCTTTATACCAGCCTTACTGTTTTATGTGATAATGAAATGAGGTAATATGTTTACGAGCTTGTTGTAAACATATTATGACAAAGTATCATGTTAATGTGTCCTAATTGTAATAGAGTCAGATGATATCTGAGCATATAAATTATGTAACATATGGCCAATTGGGGGAGGGGAGTTTTTTATAAAAGTTTGAAAAAATATACATTTTCTGTTTATTGGGTCCAAATATATGTGTAAATGTGAATTTGTGTACATAGCTTATTAATTTTATAATTGGATTGTCAGTATCTTATTTCTGTTCTACTTGATCTTTGATTGCTGATAAAAAGTCTTCACGATTTCTCATTATTCTTGAGGATATGTGAGTTTCTACCTGAATCTTTGTCAGCTTTGCTTTACATATTTTAAAATTTTATTTTTGTCCATGTTACTTCATTGCTTTTATTAATATAGGGACATATAATAAAGCCATATGTGACCATACTATCACCCAGCTTCAACAGTAGCATCGTATGGCCAATCTTATTTTACCCACACTCCCAGCTTCTATCCACCCCACACACCCTTCTAAATTCATTAAGGCAAATTCATCTTATTATCTAATCTATAAATTCTTTAGTTTGTATCTGTAAAAGATATGGACTTCTTCTAAATATAACCATGATGCATAAAAAGTAAAAACTGCATTACATTTTGACATTTTGTCTAATATCACTGCCTGCTTTCTTTCTTTATCATACAGTATACTGTCTTTCACCTCTCTACATTCAGTGTTCTTTTATAATTTTATATGTATATGGCTATATATATGTATATGTTTATACTGTGTTTATTTGATTTTTATGTATTAGTGCATTTAATAGTGGGGTTCATCTTGACATATTTATAAATGCATACAACATAGTTTTCTTCATTTCAATCTGTAGTACTTCCTCTCTTCCTCTCCTCCTCTCTTCCCCAGAACTCCTTCCTCTACTGTTGTTCTTCCTTCCATATTTATTTTTGAGATAGTCTTTAGTGTCTTTTTTACTATAAAAAACATTAAATTTACCATCTTTAAGTATACCATTCAGTAGTGGTAACTATGCATATTTTTCTTTCTTTTTTTTTAAATATTTTATTTAGTTACAGATGAACACAATACCTTTATTTATTTTATGTGGTGCTGAGGATCAAACCCAGTGCCTCACACATATGAGGCAAGCGCTCTACCACTGAGCCACAACCCCAGCCCCCATATTTTTCTTTTAATAGAAATATATATTTGATATTTATGTCATTTCTTTTATATTTGTACTTATTCTTGCATTTTATTTTATGTTTTCTATTTACCATGCTTTCTTGTTACTTCCTTTTCTATTTATTGTTGGATTGATTTACCTTTCATTTCTTAGTTTTAGTTTTACATGTGAATATGAAGCACTTTCTAAAAGGTGATTACCCATTTTTTCTTTCAGAAGTACATATTAAAAACTCCTTGCTTATTTAGCAATATCTGCATACCTCTTGATTCATCAGTTCTTATCCTGGGAATTCACAGTAATACATAAGTACATAAAGACATATTTTATAGCAGTCTTAATTTCAGCATTCTTTGAAATAGTGAAACATTAGGAAAAACCTAGGACTTAATCTGTAGGAAAAAGTTTAAATTATGTTACAACCATATAGTAAAATGCTGTGCAGCCATTTCAAGGATTAAGAAAAAGTTCTATATACTGGCATTTATAAATGGCCAAGATAGATTAAATGAAAAGATAAGTTGCAAGTGTATTATTTAAATTTTTATAAAAGAACAATAATAATTCTACTGTACCATACATGTGTATAATGTATTTATGGAAATATATCTAAAAATATACATCAAATAAGTGTCAGTTATTTTCTTCAGGAGATTTCTACTGTTATATATTTTGGTATTATTTAAATTATTTTACTTTAGCTTATTATTTTTAAACTACTTGCCTGATTTCAATTACAGTATTTTTTACATGAATATCATTCTTTATCTCCTCTTTGATTCAAAGTAAATTATTATATCTGCATAAAACCTAACATTCTTAGGGAGGCTGAGATGGGAGAATCACGAGTTCAAAGCCAGCCTCAGCAAGGGCGAGGCGCTAAGCAACTCAGTGAGACCCTGTTTCTACATAAAAAACACAAAATAGGGCTGGGGATGTGGCTCAGTGGTTGAGTGCCCTGAGTTCAATCTCCAGTACCAAAAAAAAAAAAAAAAAGACCCCTAACATTCATCTTTTTTTTTTAAATGTTTATTTTTTAGTTGTAGGTGACAGAATATCTTTATTTTATTTTTATGTGGTGCTGAGGATCGAACCCAGTGCCTTATGCGTGTGAGGCGAGCATGCTACTACTGCGCCATAATCCCACCCCCCCTAACATTCATCTTTATCCCCTAAAATTGTTCCTTTCAAACATTTAGAAGTATTTCAAATCGATTATAAGAATTTGGAATCATAACCTGATTTATTCAGTTTCTCTGTCCTAATATTTTCAACTCTAACCTCTGACAACATATGAGAACACAGATATGGGTCTTTCATTTGAGTTGACTCTAAATGAAAAGAAATATGATTCTTCATCTCCATGCAGGGTATGAAAGTATTCTGTTATCAAAGACTCAGGTATTTCTCCAAGATAGATGGAGAAGTATAGGTTATAACTCTTCCAAAGCATATCCTTTGTAATAATATGTTCTAGTTGAGAGAGACTCTTCAATGACAGTCATCCTTGCAGAAGTTTAAACAAAGCCTTAGAATAAATGTTAAGTTTCCCAGGATTTTACAAACTGTCTTTTCAATCTCTTGTAGTTTTTCCTTTAGTACTTATTTATCATTTTAGACCAACTTTCATTCTTTCATAATTCCCATGCAATTTCCTTTCTTGAATTCAAATCTGACCTGAAATTAATTTCTCTCTCTTCACAGGAATATGCCTTTAGTTTATTCTTTTTTTAACTTTTTATTTGTTTTTTAGTACATTTAGTTTATTCTAAATATAATTTTCCTCCTGTTTTTATATTTGCTCTTCTGTAGGTTTAGTGCCTTCCATGAGAAATAACATATACCTTAAACTATGTGTCACCCAAAAGAAAAATGTCAAGATGCAACATGTGACAGTATTTAACAATAACAGAGCCAGGTGCACTAGCACATGCCTGTAATCCCAGTGGCTCAGGAGGCTGAGGCAGGAGGATTGTGAGTTTGAAGACAGCCTTAGCAACTTAGTGAGGCCTTAAGCAATTCAGCGAGACCCTGTCTCAAAATTAAATACGAAAAAGGGCTGGGGATGTGGCTCAGCAGTTAAGTGCCCCTGGATTCAATCCCTGGTATCAAAATATAAAAACAAATAAATAAAACAATAGCAGAACACTTCATGAACAGACTTCCATGAAACCTTAATTATTCACTGTCTTAAAACCCATCCTGGCATTGCTGTATTATATTCTCATTGTATTAACGGTGTCCCTGCCCAGCTCATTATGTACGTTTCTCCCTTATACAGGTCTCATAGGGTCAACTCTAATCATGGGGATATGTACACTTGAGCAGCAGTCTAATATTTTTTAATAAGGATTGATTTATTTAATTATTTTACTTCTAAAGCTAGAGACTAGATCTTATATTATTTCTTATCTATCACAATATAGCTTATTGGAGATGCTCAATAAATATTTGATTGTTTAGTATATAGGATATAAGCAGAGTCAAATGGTTTGCCGTGAACTAGTGATAGGGGATTTTGGAAAAACAAGAGACCATGCCTGTGTGCTCATTGGAGAGAGAGAGAAAACGGCTTTTAATTTTGGTAAATACACTTGGTTTGTACCACATGATGTTGAAATTAAGTATAAAAAAAGATTTAACCATGTCATTCAGGAAATGACTAAGTTAAACTTTCTTGTTTATATGAAAGTCCAGTCATGCCCAATAGAAGATATCAGGATGTAGCACTCTTGTCTATTCATTTATTAACAGAATGGTGCAATTAATCACATCTGTATGATACAGGTTGTCTTACATCAGGTAAAGTACCTCTCTAAGCAGTGTTCTTGGTAAGATCTATACAAGTGTGAATAGTACATGGTCATCGCCTCTGAACATAACTGTAGTAAACCATCCTCCTCGTCTTGTATCATCTCCATAACCACAGACATTATTTGTTGAATTTGTGTTATGCTAGGTAGGGTGCTAAAAGTTTTTCACAGATATTATTTAATCTTGGAACAACTTTGGTAGACACTTAGGACTGCCACTTTGTAGTAAAGAATCTAAGACTCAGGAGCTTAGAAGATCTAAGTTTAACCAGTAAATGGAAGAACTGGGATTTATATCCTTACTGCCCAGTATCTCTTCTTCAATCTCAAGTACTCTGATTGTGTTTTCACTTAAGTATCTGTATCATTGCCATATCATGCAAAAGGGCTTTATTGTGGTTTTCTAAAACCTCATGAGCTTAACAGTCTCTCCTATATGATTTTGACTTATGATCTATATTGTGTTCAATTATTTATGGAACAACTGTGATGTTCCATGGACCCCTGATGGTTTTTGTCTTTTATCTGTTGGTCCTCCAATCTAGCATTTTATGGTGTAAGTCATACCATGATCCTTGAATACAGATTTTCCTCCACTTATGATGGATTATGTCCCAATAAACCTGTTGTAAATTGAAAAATTACATTAAAAAATTGACTTAATACATTTGGCTGACTGGTAGCTGTGGCTCACTGTTGCTACCCAGAATTGTGTATTATACCACATATCACTAGCCTGGGAAAATATCAAACTTCTAATTTGAAGTATGTGCTTCCTTGTTACATTGTAAGATACCACTAGTAAGTAGAGAGTTTCATCATGTTGAACACACACCTTTTTGTAAAATATCAGTCTTTCTACTTGTTGCTAGATCAAAATTGGCTTAGGAAACAAAGTATAAGAACAGTTTAAAATTACTTTTGTCTTTTTTTCAGTGTTATTATTTGTAGTAGAAATAATACTTCCCTGTGAACTAGCCTTTTTGTAGATAGAGGATAGATGTCTGTGTTCCAAGTTCCCATCTAAATGTTGTAAATTAGTCAACACCCACTGAACCCTTGGAACCATTTAGTGGAAATACTTGACTTTACCATTTCTGCCACTAACTTGTGTGACTATCATGGGCAAATAAGTTGTCCTTGTGTATTTTCAGAGAAAGAGATTTAATGTTTACTGAGGGCCCACTTTCTGGTCCTTTGGGATATCATGAAATCATCAGTGGAGTAGGCAAAGGGGAATAAAGGGAAGGGAGTGGGGATAGGAAAAAGAAAGACAGTGGAATAAATCTGACATAACTTTCCTGTGTACATATATGAATATACCACAGTGAATCTCACCACCGTGTATTTCCACCGGAAATTAATTTTTAAAAATAATTGTAGATAAATGGCAAAAAGATGAATAGAGGGAAAGGAGCAAGCAGTGGGGAAGGGAAGGTAAAGGAGAGGTATTGGGGACTGAATTAGAACAAGATCCGTTCCAGGGCTGGGATTGTAGCTCAGTGGTAGAGCGCTTGCCTCACATGCATGAGGCACTGGTTTGATCCTCAGCACCACATAAAAATAAATAAATAAGATAAAGATATTTGTGTCCATCTACAACTAAATATATATATATATGTAAAATAAAAAAACAATATGTATTTATGCCAAAATTCAAGAGTAATTACATGAAGAGTTTATTTTTAAAAAAAAGATACGTTCCATGCTTTTATAATTATGTCAAAATGGATTCTACTGTTATGTATAACTAAAAAGAATCAATTTTTTAAAAACCCAATGAGTTAAGTTTAGGACAGGCTATTTGAAATTCAGCAAATTTCAGTAACTTGCCCAAGGTCATAGAATCAAGAACCAGGATTTAAAACTAGTGTGAGTGACTGTAGAGTTCTTAATTTCCTAACCTGTCCTCCAGCTCTCTGGTCTGTAAAATAGGGAAGCTCTCCCTGCTTTGGGTTCCTCATTGAATTGTGACCATTATGGGTAAGGAATTTGAAGATGTTTTGCAAAGGTTAAAGTGTCAACGTTATCACTGTGGCACTTGAAAATTGAGGTCCTCTCTTTGGGGATTTTGGAGAACAGGTTCCTCTGGAGAGTTCTTTTTAGGTACCATGAATCTCAAGAACCCATAGGAGGAACAAACTCTCACCTACACACATCTCTATCTATCTACCCGCCTCCTTTTATCTTCTGATCCTAAGTTTGAAAACCACCTGTGCTCCCACAGGAGATGTTCACCCTGGAAGATGTGTCCCTTTTAACCATGATTGATTCTCCTTTAGTGCCCAATGGAATGACCCCAAAGCATTTCATCATCCACTGCCTCAGCTGCTTTTTAAACCAATAGCATTGTTTCTTCTCTTTTCCAAGGTTAATCCTGCCAATGCAATTTTACTGCTATCAGGCACTCTTGTGAACAAAATTAACCTGCTCACAGGAATGGTATTCTAACCTGATAATGATTTGATTTGCTGTCTCATTATTGATTTGTGTGCCAGCTTTCATGTTGAAATAGATCAAGTTCCTGACAGGCCCATTACTGTAAAGACCTCCAATCAACTGCTTTCTGCTGCAGGTCTGTCAGTCAGGCTTCAGTGGGAGATAACCCCTGAGGATATATGTTATCAGGCCTTTTTCATCTTCACTATTGTACTGCCAAGACATTCTGTAAGCAATTATGATCCAAACATATCTTGTCCTCTGATGCCCAAAACAGTCTGTGGATCACACCTTCCATGCCTAGAGGCCACTGATGTCAAAGGTACCAACTCTAACACTGCTTATGCAATAAAGGAAAAAAAGGTAATTACAACTCCAAATTCATTAGTGTGGTTCTGATACTTATTCAGAGTTTAATATGAGGCAAGGAAATTGTAAGAGCTCTCCTACTTCTATGCTGTTATGCTTACTTAAATTGGGGGGTAGAGCAAGTGAGTCATTGTTCTCCAGTTTCCAGACTGGAAGCCTAGTTGGCCTCATCTAATTATTACACTCTCCATATTACTGTGAATCAAGTGAAATGTCCCTTGTTGTAACTTTTCTTTCTCCTATTATATATTAGTTATCTTGGGCTGCCATAACAAAAATTCCACAGGTGAAGTGGCTTAAACAAAAGAAATTTAGCTAGACAGTTGCTCATGCCTGTAATCCTGCTACTAAGAAAGCTGAGGCAGAAGGATTGCAAGTTCCAGGCCAGCCTGGGCAACTTAGACCCTGTCTCAAATGAAAATAAAGGGGGCTAGGAATATGGCTCAGTGGTAGAGCACCCCTGGGTTCAACCCCAGTACTGGTAAAAAAAAAAAAAAAAAAAAAAAACAAGAATAGAAACCTCATTTTCTCACAGCCTGAGGGCTTGGAAGTCCAAGGGTAAGCTACCAAATGATTTGATTTCTGGTAAGGACTGTCTTCCTGGCTTGCAGACAGCTACTTTCTTTGTTTCCTTCCATGGTAAACAGAGAAAGAGCTCTCTGGTTACTGCCCCACCCTCATGACTTCATCTAAATGTAATTATTTATTATTATTTAATTAGTTCCCAAAGGCCCCAGCTCTAAATACCATCACATTGGGGTTCAGGTTCAACATATGAATTGTGGGCAGTGGAAGGGGAGCTCAGTCCAGCTCATAATATATGGCTTTATAAAATGTTGGCATGAAGTAAAATATTTGCTTGTGTAACAACAAACAACAAATCTTTCTTATTATCAAGATAATATCAGAATAACTGTTAAAAAATTGTTTCTTAGGAAGGATCAATGTTATTCTTTATTCCATTTTTTTTTTTTTTTTTAGAAAACGCAGCTGTCTGGTTTACCAGTGGTATCAGATTTTCTTGTACTTCATTTCATGTTTCACTCCTTGATTGAGGGATGTCAGAAAGAAAAATGCTGATACATAAAACAGTATCCTTACTAACCTCACAACAAGAGTTTTTAGAAGGGGAAGCTTATCCCTGGGACTCTACAGGAACACTAGTCCACTTTTTTACACCTTGCCAGCAGTCCTAAGGAATTCATTGTCTTCAAGTCAAACCTTGATATGTATGAGGATTGAATTGGTCAATTGTGTATATCTGCTACTTTCTCATTTGCTTATTGGCAAGTAGAGCCTGTCTCTGATTCTTTAGACAGGCTGATTTATAGGGCTTTGGTCCAAGAATAACCTTCGTTCTTTTGACTTTCCTCCTTCCCCTCTACCTCCCGCTTCCCTTCACATATCTTCCCTTCCCTTTCCCTTTTCTTTCCCTTCCCCATTTTTGCATCTAAGTACTTTTGTGCTAGAATTGTCGAATCTTGTTCATGGGAACAAGGGTAAGAAGTTGGATTTTTTTTCTTCTTCTTTTATTAGTAGCCCTAAAAATGGACAAAATGCCTTTGATTATCTTAACTGTGTTACTCACTTGATTATTTACTTCCTCTGAGTTTCTGACAGCTATTCTAGTAGTTCAAGTCTAATGCTGTTTTACTATTTTTATTTTAATCTTTTGAAAAATTCCTAAGTATGAAAAGGTTAGTTTTGCCAATGTTTTTGGATGAGTAAATATATTTTAGTTAATATGACAAATTATATTCATTTGTTCTCACTGAGTTGAAAAGCAGTCAACTTATTTCTTTGATGATTGTTAAGTATATACAGTGTTTTCTATAATTTGTTCACAGAACTGATGAAATTTTGTAGGTAGAAAGAAGAAACCCGAGGGGAAACTTTAAGGTCTCCAGCTAGCTTTGTTATATGGTACTATGGAGTTTAAGAAGTAAGTGTGATATACTATGTTTAGTTTTAATAACTCACCTTAGTAGAGGACTTTAAAAAGTAAGCCTTTTAAAAATGAAAATGTTATTTATTTTAGAAGTTCGGAAGGTTATCTAGATGTGGCACTTGCTTTTGTAACTCTAAGACAAATTTAAAATTTATAATAGATTCTTCTAACTTGAGTCTGAGAAGTCATATAATAGAATTTGCTGACATTTTCATGCCTTGGAATTTCAAAAGCCTTTTAATATATATATTGCTTTATTCCTCAAAATAATTTCATAATATGAGTTAAGTGGGTAATAGTAATATTCCATTTGAAAAATCACTTGCCAATGGAGCATAGTTGGCAAGTGACAAAATTAGTATTTGTGTCTGTTTTTATTGTTTAGGCTTTTCATTATGAAAGATTGTAAATGTGTAACAGTAGAATTATTTGGTAAGTTTCCATATGCCCATTATTTAAATGGGTATAAGCAATTGTTAGTGGTTTGCATTTGCCATATTTACTTTATCTTTTTGTTATTCTTGTTATGTGTATTATAAAGCAAGACCCAGACACTTGGACTTTTACCCCTGAATATTTTAGTAAATATCTGTCTCTTTAAAAAGGATATTTTTAATAATCATAGAATTCTTATGCTACTCAACAAAGTTAGCAGTAATTCCATAATATTGCCAAATACCCAGTTCTTATTGAGATTTCTCTGCCCCCAAAATGACTTCTTACCACTGATCTGTTATGTTTTGCTGTTTTGCAGCACTGCTGGTTCAACCCCAGGGCCTTGCACATTCAAGGCAAATGCTTTGCTGCTGTGCTCCCAAGCCATGGTTGGTCCGTTCCGAATCCAGATCTAAAACATGACCTAAATATGACCAGATCTAAAACACGGCACTGATGATTATCCCTCCAAAGTCATTTTTAGTCTAGAACAGTACCTCCTTTCCCAACTTTCCTTTTCATTCCATTGACTAGTTGAAGAGGCTAAAAGGCAGGCCTTTAAACTTTTTTTTTTTTTTATTTAGGCCTTTATTTATTTGTTTATTTATTTATTTTTTTGATGCTGAGGATTGAACTCAGGGGCACTCAACCACTGAGCTACATCCCAGCCCTATTTTGTATTTTATTTAGAGACAGGCTCTCACTGAGTTGCTTAATCTCTGGCTTTTTGGTCAGGCTAGCTTTGAACTCGCGATCCTCCTGTCAGCCTCCTGAGCCGCTGAGATTACAGGCATGTGCCACTGTGCTTGGTGGGCCTTTAGAATTTTCAACTCAGTGTTCCTTCCATTATTCTAAGCTGTCACAAATGTAAAATTTTAGTTTTAAGTAGAGAAAGAAATATAATAGAATAAAATAAATAAAGTAGTAAATAGAAGATAATACTTTGTCTAGACTATAAAACAAGAATAGAATTTTTATTTAAAGAAGTTCATTGAGTAGTTTATTGTAACTGAAATGTTTTTGTATAACGACTAATTTCATAAGCATCTTTAAATCAAAGCATCTGAAATAACTGTTATTGTGTCCCTTATGCTTATGTAATATTTGGTTAAATATAGTCAATAATAATGAGGATGAAGAAGTAAAAAAAAAAATCTTACTCTTTGCCAATAATATAGACTTAGTCTGGTTTTTCTTTTCACTTGATTAGAGAAAAATCAGTGAAAAACCTTTTAAATGTTTAGTTTTTGCATTTATCAGAGGGCTCTCAAAATAATTGTTGTTTTGGAAATATTATTTTTATTGCTCTCATCAATGAACAACTATTACATATTTGTTATATCATATAAACAGTACTAGTAATGACTTCTAATAAATCATTATGTTCCATTATTGTGTTAGCTTTCTGTTAGTTAGTAAAATACCTGAGATAATCAACTTATAAAGCGAAAAGGTTTATTTGGCTCACAGTTTTGGAGGTTTCAGTCCCTGATCAACTGTGGCCCCATTCTTTGTAAGCCTGTGGCAGACCAGCACATCATAGCAGCAGTATGTGGCAAAGCCAAGCCTATTTATCTTGTGCTGGGAATCAACAGAAAGAAAAAGGGGTCCCACTGTTCCCCTCAAGGGCATACCTCCTAATGGCTGGAGGACTTCCCACTAGTCCCCACCTCTTTAAGTTTCCACCACCTCCTAATATCTTCAACATGAGGCCTAAGCCTTTAACACGTGTTCCTTTGAGAGACATTTCAGATCTAAACTACAGCAATCTTTGCATATCTTTCATACCCCTGTAACCTAGTTCAGTGTTTTGCAGCATATACTCTGTTATTGACTGGCGTTCTAAATTCTAACTTCTAGAAATGACAACAGCAGAGAATAGAGGAGAAAATAGGAAGAACTGAGAGTTGTCTTCACCTACCTCAGTGGAGATTAAAACAGTCATAGAACTGAAACACCATGAACTGGCCCAGCAGGCAGGGCAATATGGCTGGTTAAGTTCTCTCTGGCTCACCTGGGAACATTTTAACATTTTTTTTTTCATCTGCTGCACCCACGCATTAAAGTTATTCCATGAGGGTGCATCACCATTATTTTTTAAACCAGCCTTAGTGGAAAGAAGGACCTAACTTTTTCATCACTATACCTGCAATATCCTTGTGGGCTTGTATTTCAAGGAAGTGTGTCAAGAAAAAGATAATACTATATCTGTGTGCAGTAATTTGACCACTCTCAATCTTCATGCTCTGTCTAATCATTTCCCCTGGTGGGCTGGCTTCTCAGCCCCACTTTTGGGAGACAAGCAACATAGGAGAATGAAGACAGATTCTTTCCACGTACTAGGAATGCACTATCCCTGTTATTCATTGTTCACCAAAGGATTTGAGGATAAAACAGGAATCTGCTGGTAAAAGTAATTCCCTGGCTTTTCCTAATATTGTATAGAATTCTGGTTCCCTAAGGCACAGTATTATTTCCAGAGTTTCTTTGGCTTTTATAACTAGTTTATTTGAGTTCTCTTTACTAAGGATACAGTACATAAAAGAAATGAGATGAAACTACAGAAATGCTTTTTAAAAGCTTTTCAAATAAAAAAAGAAAATTACACATAAAATAATTAAATATTTTAGCTTTTATGAAACCTGTTAGTTAAAGTACATTCTCAGATATGGTACTATAATTAAGTTACAACTAATTTCATCCTTGTATTTCAAAGGTAGGTATTTCTCCTCTGTCCCTTTCCCAAAGAAATAACTGCAAAGTAAAAGAAATTATATTTTTTAAAATGCCTGTTATTCTTGGGGAAAGAACATTTATATAATAACAGATCTCAACCCATTTCTTAAAATGTATTATTTATGTCCCATTTATTTTTTGCATATATCTAGTGTTAAGAAAACACAGTGTGGCAGCTATTTGTGTATAGTATGCTGTCATAGTGCACTAATAAAATCTTACTTGGTAAGAACCTAGGTACTTTAAACCCATTTTTATGCTTTATAATGTAACTACATGTGCAAGAGCAGGCCTCATTTTTAACAGTCTGATCATGTCACACAATCTTGATGGAAGTAATTATATCAACAGTTCAGGAAATTCAAATGGCCTTTTCTTCATTCCCCTTTGAATGGGTCAGTGCAATTAAGGGCATTACTAAGAGGAGCACAAGGTGATTTTATTTCAAGAGTTATTGATTCTTGTTTCTCCTGCTTTGTTTCAGGTGGATCATCCATGCTATGGAGTATGAACTACAAATCCGTGGTGGAAACAAGCCAGCCATGGACTTATATCAGCTGTCACCTAGTGAAGTTAAACAACTTCTGTTAGATATTCTCCAGCCTCAACAGAATGGAAGGTAGCAAGGACCCTTTATTACATACACTCTGGATTTACAGAGACATTCTAATTTTTAATTTGATATATATGTGAAAATAATGAAAGCTGTTGATTAGAATTAAAATGCAGCAGAGTATCAGAGGCCACCTTACTATATGGATTAGATAAATAGACTAATGAAAGTGTCAGTCTTTGTGATTTTGTATTGACTTGAATTTTATACTTCTTTCAGCTATAGTTCATAAGTATTTTCTCATTTTTTTAATTCTGTGCAAAATGTAGCACTTTATACCACCTTAGTCTATTCCCTTTCTGAATCTTTATAGCACTCAGTATCTCCTCCCAACATTTTGGCAGGAAGGATTGGGTTTGGTAACGTTACTTAAACATATTGTCTATAACTCTGTCTCCCTAAATAGACTGTAAGCTTCAGGGCTAACTCCTTTCATGTTCTTAACTTGTGCTAGCCTTTGAACAAGAACAAAACAAATATTTTTGGATTGCATCAGATTTAAGATTTTTTTTTATTCCAGAAAGAACTTTAATGTAATTATTTAGGCAAGTATTAATGGAGCATATCAATACCTAGCATTTTCCAAGGTGATATTCTTATATGGCTAGAATTAATTCTGCCTGGAATTTCTGAAAATAAGATCTTCTACAAAAGTAGATTTGAACCAATGGAAAGGCATCCTTGTTCTAGAACAAACATCATGAAGATGTCAGTAGTAAATTTAGTGCAGTTCTAGCAACATTCCAACAAACTATAGAGTTAGACAAGTTAATACTGAACTTCATATGGAAAAACTAACATGCAAAAAAACCAGAAAAACATAAAAGAAAGATTTGCCCTAAGGCATTAAAACATGCTATACAGCCTCTATAATTAACAGTGTGATATTTATGCACAATAGATCTGTTGAAGAGAATATAAAGTTCAGAAATAGACCCCCCCCCACCCCAGTACAGTTTGGAATTTCAGTCCATGATAAATGTGAGATCTCAAATCACTGGATCAAGGATGGGCTTTTTAAATAAATAACATAGGACAACTAGATAGCTATTTGCAAAATGGTAAAATCAAATATTTTATACTATATACAGGAATCGACTCCAAATATATTAGAGATCTAAATGTAAAAATGGAAATTATACAAATACTAAAGGAATACCTTAGTAAATTTATTCTTAACATTGGTGTGGAAAAGACTTTCTTGCTGTGACTCAACCCAAAGGCAACAAAAGTAAAAATTGTAAAACTATTTAAACATTAAAAACATTTTGCATGGCAAGAAATAAACAATGTCAAAAAACTGCTGAGAAACTGGAAAAAAATATATGCTATAAAAAACTAATAGCCCTGAATTATTAAAAATTGAGAAATAACCAAAAACCCAAGGAAAAAAATGAGGGAATATAAAGACTAATCAATTCATTTAAAACATATGAAAGTGGCCTTTATGTATTTGGAAATATATTAAAACTAACTTGTAATTAAAACAATTTAAATTAAAACATTGAACCATTTTTCATCTTTCACACTGGCAGAGGTTAAAACAAGTGTAATAAATATTTGGTGAGGCTATGGGAAACAGGCACTCATATGTAACTGATGGGTACAGCCCTTCTGGATGGGAATTTAACAACATCTAAAAAAGAAAATCTACATTTGCACTTGTCCTTTGACAAAGCAAGCCTTTTAGGAATCTCCTCTGAAACCCATGCCTCCAACAACATGAAAAATGTGCATAAGATTATTCATTAACCCCCATGTCACCTCATCCTATGTACAAGACACATATAAAGAACTTAAATTGAGCAACAAATAGAATGCTTATGGTCACTTTGAAATAAATGTATGTTTTTAGAGTTCTTTTGAGAAAATTGTTGAATGATTAGACTATTTGCACATACCTATATATAGAAAGAGATAAAAATATATCTAAGGGATATATAAACTCCAGATTTTGATTATCAGCCTATCATAATGTACCTCTATCAATCTTGTTAAAATATGTACATAATAGGAAACTTAGGACTTAATGGATTAATCCATTATTATTTATAATTGAAAATTTTGGAATTCCAATAACATAACTGCCCACACACATAGGAAATTTTTTTTTTTTTTTTGGTACTGGGATTGAACTCAGGGGCACTCGACCACTGAACCACATCCCAGCCCTATTTTGTGTTTTATGTAGAGACAGGGTCTCACTGAGTTGCTTAGTTTAGTGCCGCGCCATTGCTGAGGCTGGCTTTGAACTCGCAATTCTCCTGTCTCAGCCTCCCTAAGTGCTGGGATTACAGGCTTGCGCCACCGCGCCCGGCTCATAAGAAACTATTTGAATCAACTGTGGCATGTCCACACAACAGTACTCTGCACCTATGAAAAAGAATGAGGGTGATTTCTGTGAACTATTTCTGTGAATGAGGAGTGATTTCTAGAATTTGTTGTTCAATGGGAATAGTAAAGTAAAAAAAAGCCTATAGTCTATTCTTCATGTAAGAAAGAAAATATAAAAATATATATGTATCTGCTCATTTGTATAGAAGAAAGGTAGGAAGGATAAATCAGAAACTAATGGGATTATTACCTTCAGGGAATGAATAGGAACAGGATGAAAAGAATGGAGAAGTAGGTAGAGGATGAGAGAAAGAGTAATACTTCCCTAAGTGTACCTCATTGTATAGCCTTGACTTAATCAATGGTAATGTTTCACATACTCAAAGCACAAATAGTGAATTAAAATTAGTTCATATGTGAAAGGAATCCAAAATAAAATACAGAGAATAACAAATGAACCTAACCATATTACAAATGAATAATGTTTCCACACTGAGATAATGAGGAAGAAAAGAATTAAGTACTTTTGGAAAATATTGCTTTGACTATAAGGTTGAAGAAAATATTGCTTTGACTATAAGGATACTATAAGGCTGAAGATAAGAAAAAAACCTGCACATGAATATTGTAATCTAGTTAATAATTTTTCTCATAGATGTATGAATTAGCAATTCTGAAATTACTTTATGTATATACTAGGGTTGAATAACCAAGTAAGTATATTATGAATGATAAGAACCAGATTTCTTAGTTAAAGACAATAGTTACAAATAGAGAAAGTGAGGGAGGATAGGTGTTGAATTGGAATTGACACTGTCAGTACTAATCATGGTTTTTACACAGACTGATAAAGAAATGTTTTATATATATATATGTATATATATGTGCATCTATGTACTTCCTAGATCTGTCTATTGAGGTAACCTAAAAGCAATGAAACCCCAACAGTAGTGAGCAAACCCAGAGCCCAGATACCATTTTTGTACTATTATTTTTTTTGTACTAGGGATTGAATTCAGGGGCACTCAACCACTAAACCACATCCCCAGCCCTATTTTGTGTTTTATGTAGAGACAGGGTCTCACTGAGTTGCTTAGCGCCTCGCCTTTGCTGAGGCTGGCTTTGAACCAGATACCATTCTTTAATAAAAAGAAACAGCATTCTTTGGAAAAATGGTTGAATCCAGGGCAGGAAGGAAAAATACAAGATTAGCCTGGAACATCCAGTGCCAGAAAGAAAGGAAATCTTAAAATATGAGAGAAATATGTCAGATGGACACTGGAAACAACTAGAAGAAGCCCCCATCACCACAGCTGGGACAGTTAGAGCAACACAATAAATAATGATAGCATTGGATTTAATCCATAGGATAGATATCCATTAGTCCATGATGATAAGTAAATGAGGAAAAAGGGACTCCTCCTTCTAGCAGAATCTTAATAAGTGCAGATACAATGATGGAAACAAAGTCATCATTAGGCAAAAACAACAGGCAAGAACCATCATTGAATAGAAGTAATATGGGAATGGCAAATTTGCAGGTTTAATTACAAAGAAAAATAAAGCATTAGCTTTACAGTGGAGAAACCCAGTGCACTCTAGCAAATGATTAAGATTAACATCACCAGTAATAAGACACACCAGTATCATGTACCTCCTGCTACGACGCATTTAAAAGAACAGAACATCACTTCTGAATGTTTCTGCCAAAAATGCGTAATTTCAGTCTGCTTCTAAGAAAACCTAAGACAAACCCAAATTGAGGTACATCCTCTAAGTCATGAAAGATACAGGAAGGCTGGGGTATGGTCACAAATTAGGGGAACCTGAGAAACATGGAAACTAAATGCCATGTGGGGGTCCCAGATTGGATCCTGGACCAAAACAAGAACATCCATGCTAAAAATTTGAATAAGTACCATAGATTAATTAATATTGTATTGATATTCATTTTCTGGTTTCAATAATTGCACTGTGGTTATATTAGATAATAAGAGCAGAGAAAGCTGAGTGAAGAGTATATAGGAACTTTATGAAATATTTTTATGACTTCTATTAAGTCTAAAATTTTTCAAAATAAAAATACAGAAGTCTTCCAAAATAATTCTCCACCTCCATTGTATTTATTTCTTTTTATGTTCTAGCTAATTTTCCTTTTTAAAATATTGATCATGACTTCATAGAACTCTGAAAATGCCTTTTTTGTTAACAAACAGAAGATATAATAGGGAGAAATGCAGTGTGTAGGGTAGTTATTTGAAGTAAAACATCACCAAGGGATTCCTAAGACTGGGCTTCTTTATATTAGCAAAACACTGAAAACCTAGCAATACAAGAAGTCTGATCTAATGAAAGAAATCTCATGCATTCAAAAAAAGCCCGACACCTCTCTTACCTATGTAGTTATCAAATTTCACTGGACCTCTTTCTTAAGAGCAAAAATGTATTTTTCTATTTACTATATCCTGAATTGCTATTTTTATACCTAGCAATATTGTCAATAATGACACACCTTCCATGTAATTGATGATACATTTCACTCTGCTGCCTTTTTAAATACCAAAAGTAAAAATACATATATCTGTTCCTGTCTTCAGCTTTTGCAAGAATATACAACACTACAGTGTATTCTTTAGAAATTATGCAAATTCTGCATCTAGCAGTTTATGAATGCTGTAACCGTGAGACTTAGACTTATCCATGAAAATAAACAATCTAAAGTTTTAGCTTATCACCAAGTTCTGATTATTGTGACACATAAGATTTTATATCTGGTTTTTCAGCACTGAGATTTTAGCCATATTTAAATAGCAAACCATCATAAGATTTTAAATAAGGTAATTTCATTATGCATATAATGCTATTTTTGATCCTTTATTAATTTGCTTGTCAAGTGTTCGTTAAGCACACTTCTGGGAGAGATGTATAGAAATGATCAAGTTACATGATTCCCATGCCTTCATGGTGTTTACATTGTGCCATTATGTGAGAATCATATAAAGTTATTGTGAAAGTGGTTGCTCCTCTGTTGTTACTGTTTTGTTTTGCTTTGCTTTGCTATGTTTTTAAATGGAGCTGCTTTATGTATTAGAAAAATCATTTGATAATGTAGTGAGCACCTCATAGCTTACTAGAGAATAACGTTTTGCCTATTAAATTTTTTAAAATCTTGGAGATTTCCTCCTCTCCTGCAAGCTCTGTTTTCACTATGAAATATTTACTAGCCTCTGTAACACATGGCAGATATGTATCATTGATGGATTTTAGCTTTTATTGTTCATCCTATTGAAGCAGTTAATCCATATGCAAAGCTCTGCTTTCTACCAGAACAAGCTTGTTTTTTAACTCTGAAGCAATTTCCTCTGGTCTATAGGTGTTGGCTGAATAGACGTCAGATCGATGGATCTTTGAATAGAACTCCCCCCGGGTTCTATGATCGAGTGTGGCAGATCCTGGAGCGCACACCCAATGGCATCATGGTAGCTGGGAAGCATTTGCCACAGGTAAAGCCCCACAGTGTTGTCAGGAAAAGGGACATATAAAGAAGCAAGTGTTCTTTCCCTTTCTGTATGGCAAATAACTTCTACTTTTCTGTGTTCTAAGAATATTCAAAGAAGGGAATGTCCAGATACCTAGAGGGATGAAAATTAGAAAAATAAGAAGTCTAATCAACCAGAATGGAAATATTTTCTCCAATCTGATTTATTTTTATTTTTTCAATGTTAGTGTCCCTCTAATCACAAAAAATATTTCTTTACCAAGTAGATATATTGCTGAGCAGTTATATTTAATCAAGATTTTTTTGTATTGTCATATTTCCTATGTTTCAAGGAAGCTCAGTTAGAGGTACCACATTACAAAACCTATTGCTGAGCAAGCTGTCCTTCCTTTGTTTACTTATAATGAACTTAGGGTTTCCTGTATTGACTTGACTTTATGTAAGAGTACCCCATTACCACCAAGTGGTGGTGGGCCCATGGTGACGACCTCATAAGCAGTAAAATATACATTGAAAAGACAGAAACAGAACAGGCCTAAGAAGGAAATCATTACTTAGGCATTACATGGAATGTGAAAAATGTAGTTAACTTTTTAGGTCATTGGACAGATAACCACTTACTTTACTTGAGCTGTAACTTACCTGTGGTCCAGATGAATGTATGTCCTCTCTTGAGTATGGTTTCCAAACTTATATAAACCTTCTGCTTCTTTGATATGATTATTTTATTTAGTTTATCCTGGCATCTAAGTCATTCTTCTTATGCACAGAAGTAGAAATATTTATTTATTTCTACTATGTTTATTTCTACTATTGAAATTTTAATTGAATTAGTTATGATGTAATTCTTTTTACCAAAAAAAAAAAGGTATTCTCAAATACATACCCACACTCATTTTGCTTGTGTATATGTAAGTGTATCTCTGGAAGGATTCACAAGAAATTGATAGCATTCTTTTCTTTGGGAAGAGGAACAATGTGTTACAATGTGTTTAGGGAGATGCTATAGGCTTTTCACTGAAACCCTTTTAGCCTTTCAAAATTTTAATTATGTAAACACATATTTCTTATTCCAAAAAAATGAGTAAACACTTTCTAAAAATATTGTTATACTATTTTAGGACTGAGTGGTTTATTTGGTTGCCAATATAAGTGTCTCAGCCCTTCCCCAGGTGCCCTGTGATTGCTGCTCTGGACAGCACTGTTTCCTGGGAGCAGAGACAAAGCCTGTTACTGGCATCCTGCTGCTTCTGCTAAGCCTCCTCTCTACACACTTGGGCAGTGCACTATGGCAACCTGTTGTTAGCAACCTGTCTCAGCCCCCACTAGCCTACTTTAACAGATTTCATTTGATTCTGTGGTAGCCTGGAACACTTATGTTTAGTATCCTCTGTTTGCTAACAGTAACAACAGTAAATGCAAGTTTAATATTTGTATGCTTCAGGCACTTTGCAAATGCTCATTTACTTCTGACAATTTTGTGAGAAATGTACTATATTATTCCCATTTGACAGATGGGGAAACTGAAGCACAGCTAAATGATTTTCCCAAGGTCACACATCTAGAAAGTAGCTGACTCAAGGTGTGACCTCTGGCAGGCAGGCTTCTGAGCCTTTTCTCTTAACTCCTCTGCTACTTTACTTTCCCTGAGTCCTTCCAATAGAGCAGGAAATAAGAAAAGCTTGATATCTCTTTTCTATGCTTTATTATAGTTGCATAGTAGCTATGTTGGCTTTTAAAAGAGATATATTAAGAGGAAATTAATGTGAAACCATAAAAAGATCTTCCTTTCCTTCTGTGCCCCCATTAATACCATTGTTAGACATCTAAACAATTGTAATACCCATATTTGGCAACCAGGCTTCATTTTACCAAAATTGAATACTACTTGTAAACATTAACAATATGTTGGATTGTATTGACTATGGAGTATAATGAATGTATTGAATATAGGGCTCAATCATTGATTTTTACACCATGCTGAACAACCTTGCTGTCACTTGATTGCAAGAGAAGAATCAGGGTCCCTTGGTCCCATGTTAAATATCTAGTAGATACACATTGTTCTGAAGCTATGGCTAAATTCACTACAAATCATCATTGAGGTAAAAGTGAATAAGTATATCTCATCTTCTCTGCATCTCTGGTAATAATTCTAAGTGACTCCATCTGTTTTCTACCACACATAGCTAATCCTTCCATCCCATCCTTTGAGGTTTACCCACCATGCCCAGATTTGGATTTGGATTTGAGTTTTATTTTTTGCTTTCATTTGTTTTGTGAAAAAATGAGCAGAATATTGTACAGGACTCTTATTTTAAATAAAAGATAAATGTTAGAGTAGAGAAAATTCTTTGGTTTTCTCTTATTTCTATTTCCTTGCCATTTCTGCACATAATATTGTTTTTGCTTGTTTATATACATTTTTATGCTGCCACCCCAGAAAGGACCTGCCACAGAAATGATGTAAATTCAATAGCAAGTGACTTACATGCTGAAGTCTGACAGCAAGCATAACTTCTTGTGTTAATTCTGAAAGCAATATGTACTCTATTTGTTGTCTCATTTTTGGCTGTTCCCTCTGTATATTCAAGTAGCTTTCTAATGTAGTCCTTTTCCTCTGAAAACATTAACATAGTGAAGATAACTACTAAAAATGGAAGGCTTAATTTATCACAATAGTCAGCTGGTTGGCTTCAGTAGTCTGACATATATAAAATCCAGTCATAGAGCTGAAAATACTCTCTGAGGTTATATAGAAAACTGAAAAAGATTATTGATTAGAAAATGAAATTACTCTATTAAATGAGAACCTGAGTATAGCATTCAGCATGTTAATGTGGAGTTGTTTTTTTCAGCAACCAACCCTGTCAGATATGACCATGTATGAAATGAATTTTTCTCTCCTTGTTGAAGACATGTTGGGAAATATTGACCAGCCAAAGTACAGACAGATCGTTGTGGAGGTTTGTATTTAAAATATAGGTTGCTGAAAATGTGCTTTCTTCACTCTCTGAAAACCTGTGTAAGAAAACTGTCCAAAGACAAAGAATTTCATTCTTCACCTAATTCCACACTCGTCCACGGAGTCAAGAAGATGGCCATCCTTGACCCAAGCTGAGGCACGCAAAACACCTCCAGCTCTTTCAGGGTAGAAAGACTGACAGCCCAGCCTTTCAACTGCACCCTTTCAACAGTTCAGAACATTATAGAAAAGAAAACAAAAACATCCCCCCATGCCTATGAGCAAGAGATTGCTGCTGTTGATCTTTTGAAGGACAGCTTTCCAAACGTCTCTTTGAAACAAAGACATGTAATTGTGTTCAGTATCATCATTGTTTCATATAAAGTAAAATGCTAAAATAGATAGGCATGTGCATACATGTACTCTTTTGTCACCTTAAAGCATTATATCAAATACATAGTGAATCTCCCAAGTGATAGATTTAATATGTAGTTCATCCTCATTTTGTCGCTTTCTCTGGGACTGTCTCTATCAGACCTGTGTTTCTTGAAGGTACGTAATATGTCTTACTGATATAGTAGCCATCAGTGAGTGTTAAACTCACAAGATGTGAAATTTACAACACAGCATTTCTGGAGCTGCTCAGAGCTGAGTAAGATTTGGCCTCATCTTCAATATCCTAGGATATGGAGCAGTATTAGCATTCAGTTCCATAGCATGCAGGAGTGAGGCAGAGACTAGGGTCAGGAAGAGATGGAGTATTAGAAGGGTGAATGCCTTCCCTGTGCTGTGACTTTAATCTTCCATGTAGAGTACCAGCATCTGGGACACACAGTGGACACAGAGTCCTTCTTGTTGACAAAAGTCATATCATTCCCTTTGCAGAAGAAATTTTCCTTTAGAACTGCAACAAAACCTCATATTCTCCTGGCTAAAGCCCTGCCCCATTAGTCATCTACATTGTGACCCCTGTATTTTAACTGAAAGTGTTTTATTTGGTTCTTTTGGGTTCTACTTAGGAAGTATTTAGATAAAATACACTCAGTAAGATTCCCAAATTGAGAATTAAGGCGTCTGTTTCCTGTTCATTGCACCAAGTAGGTGCCATAGAAGCTATCAGGAAGTCTGTAACAGTCACTGCATACTTGGACATAATTTTCCATTAAAATTTTGCAAATTTGAAGAGTTTGAAGCCGGGCGCTGTGGTACAAGCCTATAATTCCCAGCACTTAGGGAGGCTGAGACAGGAGAATAGTGAGTTCAAAGCCAGCCTCAGCAATGGCGAGGCGCTAAGCAACTCAGTGAGACCCTGTCTCTACATAAAACACAAAATAGGGCTGGGGATGTGGCTCAGTGGTTGAGTGCCCCTGAGTTCAATCTCCAGTACCAAAAAAAAAAAAAGAGTTTGACATTTAAAATGAACATAACTACTTGAGATAAATGTCTGGGATGACCAAACAGGGTGATGCATTAAACTGAGATATAGTACTTATATCATAAAAAGATCAGAGTTAAGTGTATTTTTTTAAGTACATTATATTATACACATACATGCATACATATATACATATGGCCATCCTCTGAGAAACTTCCCTAGCATCACAGACTTATTCTCATTTTGAGGTACTGGACTGTAAGTCATTTGGTCATGAACCTAGTTCCAGAGTCTTCACTGAACCCATCTGCATTCTCTGGCTTTGTTCCCTGCTACCTCTTCCCTGGCAGCCCTGCTCCACTAGACATTGTTTTTGATGTCTTGCCAACAAGGATTTATGCCTAAAAGCCCAAAAGAGTTCAGACACTTTTGGTAAATAGAGCCCCTCATACTATGTACAAGGTTAGGAACATCATTTTTTTAAAGTTATTAGATTTATTTATGTGACTAAAAATAGTATATAGCTACAGTGATACATGATTTAAAAACATGTCCAGTTTCCAAATAGAACTTTATGCTGCTAATTTTCAAAATTAAGATTCCATCTGTAGGTGATCTTTATGCCTCTAATTTATTACCCAGAACACACTGTGATATACTAGAATCATCTATCAGTCTGATTAAAGAGTAAAAACATGTCCAGACTAGGTCACTATTATGGTTCATGTAATTGGCTTTCAATGTCTGTCTCTTTTAGTTACTAATGGTTGTATCCATTGTACTGGAAAGAAACCCTGAGCTGGAATTTCAAGACAAAGTAGATCTAGACAGACTGGTGAAAGAAGCATTTCATGAATTTCAAAAAGATGAGAGTCGGCTAAAAGAAATTGAAAAACAAGTAAGTAAAGAAAACAGCTTTTTGTAGACTTTTTTAATTGTCTCAATTCTTGAAAATGTCCCTAATCTTTTATCAGATAACTTACAAAACAGATTCACAGACTGCAAAATAGAATACTTGAGAAGCAGTCTGACTTATTTGAGGAATTAATGTTATTTTTTAACTACTAGTCAATTCAGCTATGAAGTTTTGGCAAGAAATCTAAGGAGAGATAAATTTTCTTTATATAGTTGACAATTAAAATGTGTTTTACCAGGGAGGAGCCATTGATTTCAGAAGGCTATAAAATTAAATTCTGTGGAAGATAGGAATGTAGAACAGGCTCCAATGGAACTATGTACTGCCTAATTTAGTCCCTTCTAGATTCTCTGTTTAATAGTTTATGCTCATCTGTGAAATGGTTCCCTAAGTAAATAAAAACTGTCAGCAAAGTAGAGAATACTAAAAATGTCTATTTTATATGCTGAGAAGATGCCTCAGGAAAATGAAAGAGAAGCTTGGGAAGCTCATATTTTCCATGAGGAAATCTTTCAGTGAATTTATTTTTCCCTGTAGGCTCACACTGATTTTACCTGTCAACTCTTTACACATAAAAAAAATTAAACAACTTGCTTACTGTTTTCCTTTGTAGGATGACATGACTTCCTTTTACAACACTCCCCCCCTGGGAAAAAGAGGAACATGCAGCTATTTGACAAAGGTTGTAATGAATTTGCTGCTGGAAGGAGAAGTCAAGCCAAGCAATGAGGACTCATGTCTGGTTAGCTAGGGAGGAAGGTGTAAAAGGCTCTATTGAGACACATTTTCTAGAAGTGTGTTAAGCTTTGTGTTGCAGCTCAATCAAGGTAGTTGTTAACATCTAACCTGATGGTGCTGGTGAGGTGATTGCCACATCCTTGACCTTGCATGTCATTGCCAATCTAATGGTACAAATGTTTTTAATCAAGGGAAAGAAAAGTTTTCATGATTATGCCAACTATAACATTCTTCACTAGACAATAGAAATAGTTTGAATTGAAACACTGCACGTTTTATGATCAAATAGCTCATCCAAATGAATCTTGCACTTTCAACTGAATTCTCACCTTCCTGCCATTAAAATGAATCTGCCAACTAGTACTGCTTACTGGGAATCAAAATGTACTGGAAGAATGGTGAACATTTCCCATGTGGCAGTGTCATGTAAGAAAACAGCCAGCTGATACTTGATTTTCAGCAACTGCATGTTAATATTTTGGTATATAGAGTTATTGTATAATTGGTACTCTGTAAACATGACTGGTTTTATATTTGAGCTAAAACACAAATATATTTGAGCTAAAACATTATGTAATCTATACCTTATCAAATATTTTCTTTGAGCTCCTGTTAAAAATAAAACATGTGTAGGATTGTTCAGAAGTATGTTAAATTTAGGACTGTCAGCCTTGTAAAAGCAAAAGTCATTAAATTTTATTTCTGAATTAATGAATGTATCATTCTTTGTTCAGGTTCATAATATTGAGTTTAATACTCCTGAATATTTTCATTTAAATGCTTTCAACATGAAATGGAAGAGGATCTTTTGTAGCCATTATATATATTTTGCTACCAAATTTACTTAAGCAAACATTAATGAAAATAGAAAGTAGACTAAATGTTGAAATTTTATGAATTTATTTCCTTCCATAATGTTACACAGCAGCCAATTTGAGCCCTGGTCCCAAAGAGATTTTTCTTATCAGTCTTGGGCATTTTCACCTGAGAAATCAGGTTTGTCACATCAAATATGCAACCATTTGTAGAGTCTTGAAAGGATTAAGAAAGGACAGGTGGTTTTTGTATCAAGTCAATAGATAACAAATAAGCGGGTATGTGAACATATGGAAAAATCTGAACAGTTGGTCACATTTCTCATAACTTGGAGGTACAATACCTAAGGCAGTGCCTAAGTCTTCCATAAGAAATTGCATGTGCATTAGTTGGCAAAATGGAAAAGAATGGTGCAAAATTTGACCTGGAGAACATCTTAAGGAGATGACATCTTTGTCATCTTTGCCAAAGGGAATTAAATTATTGACTCAATATATTAAGAGAATTTATGAAAATATGGTCCTAGATGATGAAGCTACTTTACAAAACTTAAGTCATAAAAAAAACAAACCCCATAAGCAAGAAGCCCATGGAGAGAGAATTGAGGTCTGACACTTCATAACTGAAGAAACTGGAAATGAAAGAAAGGAAAGAGGGGAAAAATCTTGAATTTTTAATATGTGTTGGCATTTGAAAGAAAGTAAACTCTGTTGTATTTTAAGAATTAAATTTTTTTGATTAGCTGAGCAAAGTTGCCAAAAGACTGCTGTCTTCATTGAAATCAAACATCATTTGCAAATGTATGTTTCCTGAACAAACGTTAGCTTCCTGTTTAACTGTTAGATATGCAAAATTTTGACGTTTTCCTCTGGTACGGAAAGCATACAGAATCTGAAACATATGTATCAACTTTGTGCTTTCATGAAATTCAAATTTTATTGTTCTGAAAGATATGTCAGGATCAGTAAATCTTGATGTTCATCTAATCAGAAGCCAATATCTGTTTTCTAATTAGAAAAGCAAAATATAATAAGAATTAGAACACAGAACTCATGAAATTTAGAAGTCCCATTTGGTCTGCAGAGCCCAAATGTTTTAACAGCTGCACTAGAGACTGACTGAAAATATTAGCACATTTATCCAGGCATGACAAGATTTAAATCTGATTTAAAGCTTCCTCTATCGCAATGGCAGATTCACTGTGTAAGTTTATTGTACAAGCAACGTCTGTTGGAAACTCCTGACTGAATAACAAATTCAAGTATATTTCCAGAACATCATTTTAAGAAACATGATGTTTTCCAGATTTCCTGCTATTTTATTTAAGTCTAAAAAGTCATATTTCAATTTTTAAAAATCAGAACATGGGATCATCTTGCTGTCATCTTTGGTGTGTGATAAGCTTGTAGTGCATTATGGACACCAATAAACAATTGTTGAGTACTTGAATACGTTTAACTTTTCACCAGAACACTCAAAGAGTAGATTCACACATGCTGTTCACCCTCTGTGAGCATGCATATTAAATAGATAGCATATGAAAGTACAGAAGTCAACACAATTGGAAAACAATTATAGCAGCACAGAAAAACCCCACTTAAATCAAGGAGACGTTGGAAGTAACGTAGTAGCATACAGTCAGATCATAAAACCCCTCTATCTCAAACTAAAAACACAAATAAAAAATGGGGGAGAAAGGAACAGCAAAAACACCAGCAGCATTCAAACACAGGAAGTGCACAGCTTTATACCATAAACCTCAGAACAGCTCCTGTCCTCCCAGAAGCTGTTCAGGGGTAAAAACGGGCTTAGTTGGCAAAGTCTGAAACACCTAATACATCTGGAGAGAGTCAGATGAGTGTGGAGTCAGTATCCAGGGCAAGGAGGTGGGAACTGTTCGTCCAGATAAAAGCTCTTCCCACACCACTTACCACCATCCCACTTTATTCTCTAGCAGGGCTACTACTGCCAGCCCACAGAGAGAAAAGCTACCCTCTCTGGGCTGACGAGCCCTGTAGACACACACTTAAGTTAGCACAATAGAAAGGGTCCTCTTTGAGTAGATGGAACCTCATATCAGGACACTGGATTAGGAGTAAGCTGGATTCCAGCCCTCAGCTGCCCTCTGTCTAGGAACCCTTGTGCAGTGTACGAACCACGACTGCCATGGTCTTGCTCCCCAAGAAGGGGTAATACTTTTTGGAGTGGGCATTTTCACTTTTTAGCTGGAAGGCAGGCAGATGAGGGACAAGGGTGACCAGGATCCCCCAGAACTAGTTATGCCCAACAATAGATGATCTTAGAGGTTGTCCTCCAGACCTGTGTCTTGTTTCATGCAAGAGTTGACCTTATAGGCAGTGGTGATTGGATTTGATGACTACTCTCCGCCCTGGCTTTTTTTTGTTTTCTATAATGTGTTTGAAACTACTAGACCTGAATTCACTCTGCCTAGAGTAGGGCATATAGCCTATTTCCAAGGACAGTGCCTTTCAGTATGGATTGTTCCACCAGAGTAAGCTTTGGTTTTTCATTTGTAACAGAAATGGTCAGCCTTAGGGGTCAATCCCATCCCCCATCTCCGCTGCTTTTCACTCTCACCAGAAGTTGCCCCTGTTCTTCTAGCTATACAGGAAAATGTGAAACAAATGGCTTTTGGCCCTCCCATTCCTCAGTGGGAGTGGGCAAGTGAATTGTAGGACTTTCCATTAGCCCATATACCCTCTGCTCTTTTTTTTTTTTTTTTCCTTTTTATTATTTTTCAGGGCTAGGGATCAAACCCAGGGCTTCAGAGCATTCTGCCACTGAGCTATATCCCCAGCCCGGTTCTTATACTAGTACTTTTTGATCTTCTCTGTCCTTCTGGGGGCTGCTTACTCCTCACTTGTATCTTACTGCCTGAGAGGAAGGGACTTGGCTGGAAGCAGCTCCGAGAGGACAAAGGAGTTCAGACTGTGTGGGAAGAGGTTCAGAAGATCGCCCACACTGACGGGCACACACAAAGCTGCTGTACCAGTCATGAGAAAGATAGAAAGAAACCACCTGTAAACTGTTTAAAAATGAAAAATACAGAAAACAAAAAAAAGGCAGAACCCATTCTGAAAGAGACTTTAGGAACTGGAATATCCTCCACAACCAATAACTTGTACCCCAAAAGAAAGAGAAGGAATCAATGAAAAAAGAGAACTAAAGCAGCACAATAAGATAGGAAACAAGCTTCATAAATTAGAAACAGCAAAAAGCAATATATATACAACTAAAACTGAATTTCTGACACAGAGGGAGAGTTCAATCAAGTACTTACATCTACTATATATGTCAAACACTTGGCACAGTGGTGGGAAAAAAAAGATTTCTCCTCGAGGAGCTTCTGTTCTAGTTGGTTTGGGGACATGGTATATAGTGTGCGCTGTGATGAAAGCTAATGAAGGATAATGCTTTGGCACGCTAAATGCTTTCAACTAAAGGTAAACCTAGGTCTCTTTGACCTCCCCTACCCAAGTCTCACCCTTGTATTCCTCCTGAAGTGCAAGAAGGGGCTTTCTTTGAAATTTCCCTAAAAATCAGATCCTCCAGAAGATTGACCCACAGGAAGAAAGAGGAGAGTTGACATCACACCCAAACCCCAGATGTAGCACATTGCTGTCTATCCTCCATGCCATTCCTCTCCCCTAAAAATCACTCATTCTTCCTCTAAAATTTCCTACAGCCCCCACATCTCTCCGCCTTGCAGAAATTATTTAAGCTCCAAACACAGGTCATACTTTGAGTTTCTTACTTTGAAACTCCCATGCACAGGTTATTAGGTTTCCTATGGTTGTGGGGAGCCTCTGATAAGCTTCTGATTTTTATCAGTGAGATAATCACAGTGAATGCAGATGGAAAAGAGGAGATGGAGGGTAGACAAGGTTGATCCAACATAAAACTGGTACGTAGAGAAGGCTGCAATTAGCACAGAAAAAAAAATTAAAAGTTTTTCAAAAATAAAGAAGTAAATCTGCATGTAAAGAGAACACATTATGTCCTAGAAAAAAGAATTGATGAGAATAACATTGGAACATACCTTGGAGAAGTTCAAACCAAAAAACAAGTCATCTTCTAGTGTGCAAATCCAATCAATCAAGAAAAACATTGTTGGGGCTGAGGTTGTGGTTCAGTGGCAGAGCATTTGCCTCGCATGTGTGAGGCACTGAATTTGATCCTCAGCACCACATATAAATAAATAAATAAATAAATAAATAAATAAATAAATAAATAAATAAATAAAGACACTGTGTCCATGTATAACTAAAAAATATTTTTTTAAAAAAACAGAACCATTGTGACAAGTGTGGTAATGGAGAAGATATAATATGTAAGAACTATTTATGAATCATTGAAACATAAAACAGTGGCGCATGCCTGTAATCCCAGCACTTTGGGAGGCTGAGACAGGAGAATCACGTGTTCAAAGCTAGCCTCAGCAATGGTGAGGCGCTAAGCAACTCAGTGAAACCCTGTCTCTACATAAAACACAAAATAGGGCTGGGGATGTGGCTCAGTGGTTGAGTACTCCTGCGTTAAATCCCCGGTACCAAAAAGACAGATTTTAATTACATAAAATAATATACAATGACTTGGAAGACAAAGACAAACTTCAAAATTTTAAAAAATACAACTAATGGACTGGGACAAAACCCTAGAGCTTGTTGACAACTCACTAGGTGACTGAAAAAGAAGTGAAAATGAGATAATTCCTTTTCTTTCACAGCAAGAAGTAGATATACGCTTCATTTTTTAAGGCAAGTAAATGAAAAAGCTTTTAAAGTTTACTATGTAAAATACAAAAGTAATTTCAAATTGCCAGAATATGACAGGGGAAATATGTACTGCAAGTAAATGAAAAGGGGAAGAGAAACAAAAATATAATCAGAGACTTATCTAACTTACCTAGGACAAATGAGATCTACAAGCATAAATAATGGCACAGAGAATGAGGAAAATATCACATATATAAATATTTAATTTCCTATCCAAACAGATTGCATCTTCTATTGCCTCTGAAACATTTCTTCAAACCAAACATATTTTGGGTGCCAAAAAATCTCCCATGCACTTCAAAATAAGGAATAGTTCAGATTGCATTCTCTTCTGTCAAACAAAAGAAAATAACCTGCCATTTAATAACCAAAATAGAATTTAAAAAATTCAACCTTTTGAAAATTTTGGAATTCCTTTCCAAATTAAAACCAAAACTAAAATTTCAGAATATTTTCACTACCATCAAATTACTACACATAAGTAAAACCATATTCAGAGAAAATACCATACATAGCTTTGGGCATAATATTGAACAAAATACAATAGAAATCAATGCATTAAATACTAATTGGAGAAATTTTAAAATTACAACAAAACAAACAGAAAAGCATAAGAATGAAAGTGAGCCAGTCACAGTGGTGCACACCTGTAATCCCAGCAGCTCAGGAGGCTGAGACAGGAAGATCACAAGTTCAAAGCCAGCCTCAGCAACTTAGTGAGGCCCTGTCTCAAGATAAAAAATAAAACAGGCTGAGGGTGTAGCTCAGTGGTTCACTGCCCCTGGATTTAATCCCCAATACCAAAAATAAAAACAAACACACACACACAAAAATGAAAGTGATAAAACAAATTAATGAATTTAATAACAGAAAAACAATAAGTCCAAGATGAGACATCCCCAGCTTTATTAAGACATAACTGACAAAAATTATATGTTTATGGTATAAAATGTAATGTTTTGATATGTGTCTGCATAGTTAAATGATTAAATCAAACCAACCAACATATCCATTTTTTGTGTGGTGAAAATATGTAAGATCTACTCCCTTAGCAATTTTCAAGTACATGTACAATATATTATTTTTAACTATAGTCACCAAGAACTGGCTTTTTGAAGAAAATGTTAGATGCAACCAGTTAGCATTTTAATTGAATATGTATGGAGACTAATAATAGCTTACACTTATTGAGCACTTAATGCTTTATGTATATTAGCTCTACTTTATGAGGTAGGAACTATATCCTGTCTTACATGTGAGGAATCTGAAGCACAGAGTTTAAACATCTTTCCCACAATCCCCCAAAGAGTAAATGCATGAACAGTCAGATTCCGGATCAAAAACCTTCAACTCAGAAATTCACCACAGCTGCAGAGAAAACTTTAAATGTGAATGATACATACGTAAATATTAGAAAATTCTCAAACTTGTGACATGAAATAAACACATCTCTTTTTCCAGATTGGAAAAGCTGAGGTAGTGTGGGGAAGTCCCCTGTTGACAGCTAGCCCTTGGCTCCATACATTACAACAGCATCTGTCCCTCTGTGATGTGTAAGGTACCTTGTGGACAGAAGAATGGGGACAAGGGGAGCAATTTCCCTAAATGAGGAAGCTGGGAACTCTGAAGCTTTGAGAGAAGCACATTTGTTCTGAAACCAGACTTAATCGTCCTCTTTCCTCTCAAAACGATTACCTGAAATATAGCTGACAGAAAAGACAGATCCCAGTTCCATCTTGCTAGAAGCACTGAAGGATACCAAATAAGCACAAAAGTTCACAGCATGAGTGTATTTTACTCTCTTTTTGAGCCTACAATAAAATCAGAATGAAGAGACTCAGTAACATCAGCCACTCACTATCAAGCACCCACCCTACCATGTTCCAGTATTTGGTAGAGAAATACAATGTGAGGTGGATAATTAACTCCCATCTTGTGCGATCAGTACAGTGAAACAAAGGGGCAAGTTTAAGTGGCAATTTTGGTACAACTACTGACTGAGCCACCAGTAAAGATGATGGGTTCAGAAGGGGTTTGGATCATTTAGAGAAGTGTTTGTTTATTTGAGCCTGAGAGTGGGTGCTGTAATCACAAATCTTTCATGCAACACACGCTTCTGACTCTTCAGAATCAATTGTTTTTTGATGGAGACATCACGAATTATGAAAGCAGAGCACACGGCCCAGAAATTTGGCAGCACAAATCGTTTTTCTTCTGGTCAACTTCATGCAGGATTCTAGGTTGAAAAGAAAGCAGGATGAACGCAAGCAGAAATAATATGTTTTGAATCTGATTTTGTTCTGCCACTTCCTTATCCTGAAAAAAAAGGAATGATTGTCCAGCCTTTGAAATCATTAACCTACCCTCAACTAAAGAAATACTGTGTAATTTGATATTTTTCTGGTTTCGCTTTTTTTGTGTGTTTATTGACCCATAGTAAAGGACAAAACCTATGCACTTTTTAAGTATTCACGACTCCTTGGCTCATAAGTTTATTTTATCCCAATTTAGAGGTTCACAATTGCTGATTTCATCCTGTTGGTCAATGTTAATTAATATTCACCTTAAGGGCTGGGATTGTAGCTCAGCGGTACAGCGCTTGCCTCGCATGCGTGAGGCCCTGGGTTCGATCCTCAGCCCTACCTACAAAGCAATAAAATAAAGACATTGTGTCCATATACAACTAAAAAGAAATTTAAAAATAAAAAAAATAAAAAACATTCACCTTACGCATAGCCATTTCCTGGTCTTCAGCTTAGAACTGTGTGAAAGGACAAAACTGAAAGTCTGAGAACTTGAGTTCAGACCCCAGACCTCCCATTTTCTGAATGTTGTGGGCTACTTGATAAATCATGGATGCTCTCTGAACCTCTGTTTCTTTATCTTTCAAGTTAATGAGTTGGGTTAGATTTTGGCCAAGGTACCTTCCAACTCTACCATTTTATCAATTTGTCTTCCACTTAAGTAACTGTGGGCCTTCCCTTTGCTTTAAACATTTCACTCCCGTGTGTCTGTCACTTGAGTGACAGACAGACAGAGCTCCTCCATTCTCTTGTCTTAAATACCACTTCTATTCTGATAACTCCTAAATATATACACACACTCTCTCTCTCTCTCTCACACACACACACACACACACACAATGTCCATAGGTCTCCCCCTCCCGCTCCTCTCATGCATGTGCACACACACACACACACACACACACACACACACACACAGATGTACATGCATGTACATATATCCATCCTTTATCTGTTTGCCCACTGGAAATTTCTGCTTATCTGTCCCACTATCTTTTATTAAAAATCTTTCTCGTACAAATTATGTAGAACATGCTTTTTTCTTCCCAGTATAGTATAGACAGTTCTTCATTCTGACTTCAAGTAACCTTCTCTATGGCATCCTATTATCCCCAAACCTACAGTAATATTTAATAGCCCTCTTTGTCAATTGTCAGATCCCATTGTCTTATTATTTCTCTCTTCGGAATCTGCCATCTCCTTTCTATTCCCACTGCCAGGACCCAAACTGCCTTATTTCTCTGTAATTGCTCATTTGATATATGGCTTGAACTGGGAGAAAGTTCCCTTCACAGGGAGTGGGATTTGCTTACCTGTTTGCCTGCAATCACAAAATCCCAAATGGGACAAAGAAAATGTGGTGTGAGACTCAGCACTTAGCCCAGGAGAAAGGATGTCTGCTGCCCCCAAAGGAGACTGAAAATCCACAGAACCAGGGACTCAGTCTGGAGGGTTGCTGCCCTCAGCCTGGCTACAGACTTGCCTGGGAGTCCCCACCACGATCCATCAGGAGTTTGGGCTCCCCACTGCTAAGCTCTTTGCACAATTTATCTCATTTAGACTTAACACCAGTTTGGTGAAGAAAGCACTATTATTACTCCCATTTTTAAAAAGAGGAAACTGAGTAGCTGAGAGGTTAAACAGCCTGCACAGGCCAGTGCTTAAAACCAAGTTCTGCATGATTCCAGATCTGGGCTCTGAACTCACCACACTTACTTGCCTCACCTTTTTTAACCATCTAATAATGGTAAAAATAATGGTTTTAAGCCATTATTTTTATTTTATTTTATTATTTATTATTTTGGTTATTTTATTTTATTATTTATTATTTTTTAGTTGTCAATTGACCTTTATTTTATTTATTTATCTGTGGTGCTGACAATTGAACCCAGTGCCTCACGCATGCTAGGCAAATGCTCTACCACTGAGCCACAACCTAGCCACTCAATGGTTATTTTAAACCACCTATATTCTTCTTTTTTTAATTGCTAACCAAAAGCAATTCTGAGATAGTGTCTTCAGTGGAGGGAGAATCCCCCTTGTTCTAAACATGGAAGAATGAAAGCTATCTTCCATTCCCGCTGCTCAGCTTCTGCTCCGCTGCTTCCTCCCTCCCTCCCTCTTAATGGAGTTCCCCCAGTTCAATCAAGGATATCTCTCCATAAAACCCAGGAGATTTGGTTTTCTCTTGGGTTATTGTCTCTTGGGTAAGTTCCTCCCAGGGCCATGATTCCTGTGAGCATGGGACATTTGATTGACAGGAACAATAAGGCTTGTAAATATCTCTTCCTACCCAGGAAGAGCCATAGTTTCAAAACAAACCCTGAATTTGGTTTTGACCATGCAGTTTGTATGCCATAATCAGAATGAGACAAGTTGTGCCCCTTTTCAGATTCCAGAGAGGAGCCACAGGGAGCTGAAATCCCTGAATCAAGGAAAGTAGGCAGCAGGGACTACAACCAGGTCCTGGAAGGACAGAGGGTTGTATTCATGTGAAATGGTTCTTTTGAACCTGGAGGTCCAGTGCACAAATGCCCATCTTCCATGAGGAGGGCACCTTTCCACATTAGATTCCAAGACACACTGGACCACCTCTCTGTCCCTCCCCTCCCCAGACCCCATCAAAAAGAAGAGTGACAGGAGAATCCGCGAGTTCAAAGCCAGCCTCAGCAACAGCGAGGTGCTAAGCAACTCAGTGAGACCCTGTCTCTACATAAAACACAAAATAGGGCTGGGGATGTGGCTCAGTGGTTGAGTGTCCCTGAGTTCATTCCCCAGTACCAAAAGAAGAAGAAGAAGAAGAAGAGTGGTCTAGATGGGTTTGTAAAGATATTTTCTTTGCCATAGGAGAGAAATGATGCCATCCTGATTGAGTCTAGAATCCTTAAAAGAAATTGTAAACTGCAGAACTGCTTCTACACTGAAATTGCTGTGCATAAATATGCTTCTCCCCATTCTCTCTCATACCCTTTTGAGTTTCTGTTTCTTCTGGGCTTCTCCACTGGCAAAGGATGAGAAAGTCACTTTCTGTTGCTAAGAAAATATTGCTAGATGCTATACCCTTTACGCATCCATTTTTAGGACTCCAGTCTTGCTATCTGTGCTCCTATGTCTACCACAGCAGAATTGAATGTCTGTAAACACTGTTTATTTTGTAAATAAACTTTCAGTGGCTCCCTATTGCCTGATTCAGTGAGTCAGCCCAGGCTATTCATGATCTTCAAAACAAAGACACAGATGTGGGGACCATCTTGTGTCTTGAAGTTCTCCTGGGGTCTATCTTGATATGCCCAAGAATGCCATGATTATCTTATGCAATAATAGCCTTCAGGTGACCCACTATGCTTTCTTTATTTCATAAGGTTAAATTTTTCTTTAGATGAAATATAAGACTTCTGAAGCCCAGGACTCAATAAAGGCTAAATAAACTGGGTGTCTCCATCCAGTACCCACCAAATGAACATGTAAGCAAAAGCTAAATAAATGCTTGCTGATTGATTTTTTTTTAAAGGTTGGGGGAGTGAACAATAAATAATATGAATGAGAATTTGCTCAAGGGAAGATGTAATTGAAAATTATATCTAAAAATAGGAAAAGGACTAAGGGCTGTTTGGGTAGTTTTACATATGACTGTGCTGTTGGAGAAATTCAGTGAGCCTGTACGTGTTTATCTCATCTAGAAAATGGAAGGAAAAAAATTGTAAACTTGACGTTTATGAGAACAGCTGATGAATGACTCTAGTCATTTGAAAGCAAAAGCTGAGAATTTCAACTTTGTAAAAATAGCTTTAGAGTCACATTCTGAAGCGGGAAGATTTTACGCAAATTAATAATACAGGTGATTTTTCAACTTCTATTGAACAGGGAAGTAAATAACTAGAACTAGCAGAGTCAGCGGTTAGTTAAGTAGTTCTCTCAAATGCATCAAAGATGGTGCCATTAATTTTCTCTGTTGTGGAGGTGGAGGATGATACCAACAGAATTCCTTCTTCTTTTGGCCCAGGGCCCCATATCCCTGATAGGAGTTCAGTTGGTAGCTGTTTGGTTAAAATATATCACATCAGTGAAATGTGTCTTAGATTCTTTAAGAAGAAACGCAGGGCAGCAGTGGGCAGCATTAGTTGCAACAAAATTCAGCCTTCATTCACCTTGCTTTATCATGAGCTGGAGGAAACCTTTGCTCCTTCCTGGGGCTCTCTTAGCTCCACTTCATCATCAGATGCATGAGGAAAACCAGTAGCTACCCCAGCACACCTCAGAGGGCCATTGTGAAGAAAAATGGGGTAATAAATATGAGAGAGCACTGAAAATTATTATACCACTTTAATACATGGTACCTAATCATTGAAGTTTTCTTGGCGTGAGAGGACAGGTCTGCATAGTTCTCCCATTACATGGTGTATGCAGTGAAGTTTTAACCACACACAGGCATTGTATTGTTGTACATAGAGGAGCCTGTCTTTAATATGTCCATGATGCTATTAAAAAGAGTGACCATGCATGCCTTTGGCCTACCTCATAACTCCCATCAGAAATCTACATGAGAGCTCTGACTTTTGGTCCACCCTCATGGCCACCTATGTCACCATGGTGCTCACTGCCAACTACAAGAATATCTTTTTGCTGAGCCCTGGCCTGTCACCTGACCATAGAGAAACTGAGTCCTTTGGATTCTGAAGCTTGAACTCATATGACTCCAGCCTGTCTGGGGTCACCTCCTGTCCACTTGGCCACTCCACTAGCCTGGTGCTGAGTGCCCTCACCCCTGGCTTTGCACCCATGGCTCCCCACCTGGGCTTCTTGCCCACCTTACCTACTGTGACCTGCACCACCATGGACTACAAGACGGAGCTGTGTCAGACCTTCTCAGAGAGTAGACACTGCTGCTATGGGCTAAATGCCAGTGTGCCTGTGGCCTGGGTGAGCTGTGTCAGGCCACTTGACCCCCAAGGACAAGATGGAACTCTGCCACAGTTCTACCTCCAGCGTCGCTGCCCTACAGCACACAATGCCACTTCCTTCACAAACCTACGGAGGACCTGGTCGTCCCTGGCTGTCCCCATGTGCTGCATCACAGCATCAGCTTCTCTGGCTTGCCCTCAGGCCACCAAACTTCCCTACCACCACCAGGCCTGGCAGGCTCTTCCCTGTTCTCATGCTCCTTCTTGCCTTCCAGCTCCCCCCACAACCACCTAGGGGCCTTGCAATTTCACTTTCTGTCTCTGGGGCCTCTGTGACTTGAAAGGACCCTACCCCAGCCTGTTGCCCCTCTTACTTAAGGGCCACTCCTGGAAGAATCTGGGCACCCTAGGGTGACCTGGCTCAGACCCTTCTGCACACTCCCTGGGATTTGACCCTGAGGAATATGCCAGCAGCCTCAGTAGCCTGGGGGATTTGACTCACTGGTCTTTGAGGCTAGGGTTTTTGGGCCATCCCAGCCACCTGCAGCCCCACAACAACTTCCTATCTTCAATGGCATCTCTGCTTCTGAGTGACAAGGGTCTGCCTAGTACATACTAGCTGGATCTCAAGGGAAGACACTTGTGATGTGAGGATCTGAGGGACTCCTTATTTAATTAAGTGGCCCTCCTCCCACATTCCATTCATTCCAGTACATTAACCCACTCCCCTGATGCCACACTGGGGCAGGTCCTCAGTGTACAAGTTCAATGTTCATGGTGGTAGGGGACAGTGTTTTCTGGGGTTCTTATAAGATGTAGTATATTTGAGGGAACCAGTGAGCCTTCTCCCTGACCAATTCCTCTGATTTTCCTGCAATATTTTTTGCTGTGAATAAGACCCCTAAGACCCCTCCTTAGTTTTCCTTAGACCCAAAGTTCCAGAGTCTGGTGATTAGAGCCACCCCTGAGGAAAATTCTGGTGCTCAAATTTCCCTCTACAGCAAGCAACCAAATCTCTCCTCCCAAGCCAGTGGGCCCTTTATTTATGATGACTTTATTTATTTGAATAAGATTTTGTATTATTTATATAGAGAATCATCTGCTTCCCTCATAATTTTTTTCTTCCTTTTTGTAGTATTGGAAATGATGGTATAATTATTGTAAGTATGTGGTACTAATATATTAAGATATATATATGTGTGTGTGTATGTAAGTATGTATGTATATGTATATATATACATATTTACACAACTTAAAGTCTATTTTTGTGGGATTTAAAAATTTTAAATAAAAATAATCTGTGTAAAGAAAAAAAAGAAGTCGATATGAATCTTGGCTAAATCCTTCCAACATTAATAATTCACCATAATATTAGTGACCAGCTAAATAACATTTCAGAGGCATTTTCCCCTTTGATCCTCACAACCCTGAGTTTCTGCTCTGGGACCTAAGTTCTATTGCTCCTAGAGTCACAGCACAATGCCCAGCTCAGCCTTCACACCTGCCTGACCAGGAGTTTCTCCAACAGCCATTGCACTGGAATTGTGGCTAGTGCTGGACAAAGTGGGCCCAGTGGTGGGTAGGGATGGGAGTGATGGGCAGCTGCCTCCCTTGCATTTCAGGCTTGAGTCTTGTCAAGTTCTATGGAACAGAGGGGCAGGGCACCAGGCAGCAGCTGCTCCCTCTGTTACCACTGTTTATTTCAGAGCTTATCTTATTGCCTTTGGGAAAATGATGTCTTGGTGTGATCTAAGCACCACCTCTCTGGAAGGGTATTATCCTTCTGACCTGCAATTTGCTGTTGATTGTTACTCAATTGGCCTGAGATTTGGCCATGGGTCCTGGCCATTTATTACCATCCTGAAACAGTGAAAGACAGAAAAATCTGAACTCAGAGAATCAGAGAGTATGAAGAAAGGACGTTTTGATGTGTGAAGTATAAAGTGAGGTGTCAGCTGTGCAAGGAAAACTACTTAGGCAGGAAGTACAAGTACATTCTCCCTCTTTGAGGTTCCTGGATGCCTCTCATTTCCTGTTTGCTAAACATATGTTTAATGAGAGACCAAAACAGAGAGGCAGTTGTGTTTGGTGGGGAACAAGGAGAAAACCTCCTACCCACCCCTAACGGTGTTATGAAAAGCAACTATGCTCAGTGAGGCTTTTTGAAGATGTCCCCTGCTTCCAGTATAGCACAAGTTCATCCCTGGCTATAGCTGACGCCAAAGATTGCCTGGGGCTCCACAAGGAGGAAGCAGATTTCCCTTCCAACCAAGCCCATCCCTGCAGCTGGGCTGCCATCTCACCAGCTTCTCAGGCGCCTTGCCCATCCGTCATCTCCTCTTCTCTACTCTTCACTGGCTCCTTCCTACCAGCATTAAAATCTGCATATTCCTCTCCCAGCTTAAATGAAGCCTTCTCCCTTCACCTTACATGGCCCTTCACCCATATCATTTTTCTCTTGCCATTTTCTGCCAAATTTCTCAGAAGACTGGCTGCACATGTTCTGCTTTTTTTCCCCCACGACCTGCTCTGTCACTGAAATGACTCTTCCTAAGGTCATTAATAGTTTTCATGTCACCAAGTGCAAAGGACATTCTTAGGCCTCATTTCTCAGCAGTATTTAAACAAATAGCCTCTTCTTCCCTTAAAACACCACCTTCCCTTGACCTCCAGGTTACCACATTTTCCTGGTTTCCTCTCTTCCTCTCTGGCAGCTCTTTCTCAGCTTCTTTTACCAGTTCATCCTACAATCAAAATGTTGGTGTTTTCCTTGGCTTGGCCCAAGCCCCCATTCTCTGCTCTGCAGTCTTCACCTGGGTGCTCTCACCTTCTCGCAGGACATCAGTAGCCAAAAGCCTATTATATGACAACGATTCCTACATTTATCTCTTCAGCCCAGATCTTGCCACTGACATCAGACTCAGATTCAACCACCAATTTGACAGCTCGGTCAATAGCACTTCATTGTCAATATGTCCAAAATTGAGCTCATGATAATCTCTTTCCTAATTCTAAAAATTCTGCTTTTATTCCAGTTTTCATTTCATCACTCACATATCCGGCTAGGGATTGATTCTGTCTCTAATAGATCTTGAATGAACTGCCTGCTCTCATGTCCACTCCACCGCTCTGATTTTGGCCACCACCGCGTCCTACCTGGGCTTCTGTGATGGGCTCCTGTAGTCACCCTTGCTTTCTTCCAACCCATTCTTCAACCATAAGCTGGAGATAGCCTTTTGAAATGTAAATATAAGCCATTAGCAGGGGTAGAGACAGATAGATAAAACGCTATTTCTTCCTTTTTTTTTTTCCTTCTTTTTTTCCTGTACTCTATCACTGAGCTACATCCCCACTCTACCCGCCTTTTGAAGAATTTTGAGATAGGATCTCACCAAATTATGCCTAGGCTGACCTTGAACTTATCCTCCTGCCTCAGCCTCCTCATTTGCTGGGATGACAGGTATGCACCACCATACCTAGTACTTACAACAATAGAAAGCCAATTGTTTGAAGATTCCACTCAAAATCCTTTTCTTGGTTCCTCAGATTTACCACAAAGCCTCTGACTCTGTTTTCTCCATCTCCTTCTCTCTTTACCTGACTGTTCTACTCATCTAGCAGCTCTCAGCAGAAAAGTCTCTTCACAGAGATCCTTCTCAGAGCCCCAAGACAGAGCTCCTCAGGCTACATGCCTCATTTTGTCCGAGAAGTAGACCTGATGATCACAGTTGTAACTCAATAATTGACTTAAAAGATGAGCTCCTTAGAACCTTACCTTTTAGGGTAACAAAAATATTCTAAAAATTGATCATGGTCATAGTTGAACAAATCCATGAATATATGAAAAGTCAATGGATTGTGAGCTTGAACTGAGTGAATTATATAGTACGTGAATTCTATCTCAATAAAGCAATCTTTTTAAAAAATATTTATTTTTTAGTTGTAGGTGGACAGAATATGTTTATTTTATTTTATGTGGTGCTGAAGATCGAACCCAGTGCCTCCCGTGTGCTAGGCGAGCACGCTAACACTGCACCATAACCCCAGCCCCTCAATAAAGCAATCTTAAAAACAAAATAAAGGAGAGAGACAGCCTTCCATTAGAGTGAAAGCTCAGTAGAGGTGGGAACCTGTCTGTCTTTTTATCATTGGGTACCTAGCACCCAGCTTTGTGCCTTGTACATGATCTTTACTTAAATATTGACTAAATGTTGATAAAGAGGACGAGGACAAGCTTGCCCTTCTGAGTGGGTTTGGCTTTGTAAATGCTTGGCGTTTTCTTAGATTTGGGGAGAAAGGTTCGGATTTGATGTATTCCACCCTATTATTTTAATGCTTTTTATGTAAATGCCCTTGGACCTCTGTCATGCTGCAGAGTGAGGCAGTGACTATATGTAGAGGTTCCAAGTTGCACTGAGCCCTGGAATTTCCCCCCTGAAAGCTTTCCTCCTGCATTAGCAAGCCAGTTCTCCTCCTTCAGATAAGCCAAATGACACCAAGTGTCAGTCCTCACGCAGAGGCAATAATCAGAGGTCTGTGCACAGCTTCATTCTACAGCGTCATTACCTGCAATTCCCAAGAAAGAAAATGAGCAGTGGCAAGTGGATAGCTGAATTATTGCCATTATGATTATTGTACATCCTGTGAACAGCTCCTTTGTTGTTTGGCTTGGCTCCACAGCTGTGTCACCACTGATGAAATTCTGTAACCAACAGAAATCACTTAGCCATGGTGAGAGCCACAGAAGAATATTCAGCCTGATCTTATCCCCTTCTTTCTACAAAACACTGACATTTATTTATTTATGTAGGTACTGGGAATTGAACCCAGAGGTGCTCTACCACCAAGCTACATCCCCAAGCCCTTTTTATTTTTTATTTTGAGGCAGGGTCTTTTTTGGTTTTGGTACCAGGGATTGAACTCAGGGGTACTTGACCACTGAGCCACAATCCCAGTCCTATTTTTTTGTGTTTTATTTAGAGACAGGGTCTCACTGAGTTGCTTAGTGCCTTGCTGTTGCTGAGGCTGGCTTTGAACTCACAATTCTCCTGTCTCAACCTCCTTAAGTGCTGGGATTACAGGCATGCACCACTGTGTGTGGCTTGGGGCAGGGTCTTACTAAGCTCCTGAGGGTTTCACTAAATTACTGAGGCTGGCTTCAAACTTGGCAATCTTCCTGCCTCAGCCTCCAGAGTCTCTGGGATTGCAGGCATGCACCACTGTGCCTGGCCAACCTTTATTTATTTTAGATTTGCTCTAAGGAGAACTAAACATAGTCAACATGTTTGGCCCCATTTGGTTCCATCTCCTTCTACTTTCCTTTTCAGATCAATGACTCAAGATGAAGTAAAATGTGCTCCAGTGACTGTCCTAACTGGGAAAACTGCCTTATCTTTATGTTCCCTGGATGTGTGGCAGCCAAAGGCAACCTCTAAGTAGATATGTAAGAGGGCAGGCGAGTGGAGGGTCTGACTCCATTCTCTTTTAAGACAGACTCCTCTTTCCCAAGCAGAGACATTACTCTGGCTTTGAAATTACTGCCTGTACACAGACTGCTTGAGATTTTAAAGACTTTCAACTGATGTTCCTTATTGCTTGTTTATATAAGAAATTAATGGAGCTGGCTACAGGATGCATCTCTGGGTAAAAGTACCCATGAGTGCATATAGATGGCTCTGGGGAGTGAAAACTAAGACCCCTGGTTTTTCTATATAACAATTTTCTACAAATTACTTCTGTCAAGTACCAGCTGGGAGCACAGGGTGGCTACAGATTCCACAGTGGCTCTGATCCAAAGGCGTGCGGAATTCTCTCTATAACATGCCCAGATTGGCATATTCCCACATATACTCACCTGATGGCTGCAAGACTTTGAAAGATTTATTTCTAAATTTTAAATTATTTGTGGCAGTGACTCTATTAACAAATTCATTCATTTACTCACTCAGAAGTACTGATTGAGCACTGTAACAGATGCCAAGGAGGCAGTGGTAAAAAGACAGGCAAGGTCTCTGTTATCAAAAAGTTTATATTCTAGCCTGGAGAGACGAGGCAATAAGCAAGTAAAGAAATAAGGTAATGTCAAGGTTGAACACACACACACACACACACACACACACAGAGAGAGAGAGAGAGAGAGAGAGAGAGAGGATAGCGAGTAGTTGTGGAGGAAGCAAGGGATATTCTACATGAAGTGGGTCAGGAAAGCTTCCGTGAGCAGGTAATATTTGAACTCAGCTATTCTTTGAGAGAAGAATGATCCAGAAAGAGAGAACTACCTAACTGTAAAGGTCCTGAAAAGAAAGAAGCCCCAAGCTGCTGAGCTGATGTGAACAAAGCTAACTGGGTAGACGTGAGTTTTGAGGGTGGAATAGGAGAGAGACATCAGGTGGGAACCCTACAGGCCTGGGCCAGAGGTTTGGCTTTCAGTGAATGGGAAGACATGGGAGGATTTTAAGTGGTGTGTATGGGGGAAGAAGAACTCAGGGACTCACTACAGAGGCAGAAACAAAGGACAGCTGCAGCTAAGGCCAAAGCTGATGGATTTTTGTACAGTTTCTAGGCCCAGTTCCCAAGTCACTGTTTCTCAGTAAATTGCCTCTCTTGGCCCCAGTTAGCCACTTGGCTTTTCATTTGAGGGAAGCTTTAAAAACAAAAGGCATGTAAAAATCCTATGTGCCTTTAACTGCAGATGTAGCCATTGACCTCCATTCTTTGCAATTCAGGGTGACAACCTATATTAGATTTCTGAACTCAAGTGCCATTTTGTTTTAATAAAGAGGCTCTGGCCTTAATTAAGATGACTTGGCCACATTTACAGACTTCACTTTTTACCTTCAGTACTATTGCCACCAATTGCTGGGTGCCTGAAGTCAGCCAGCCTCCTCCAAAAGCTGCTTTCCTCTGTGTCTTCTGTCAGGACACAGGCAGCCTCTAAGGGCTTCCAAGAGACCTCTTCTCCAAGTGCTGGCCAAGGCTCTTCTGCAACACTTGTCACGGTCCTTAGAGGCAGAGAATTGCCAATTATCCACATCATCTACTTTTGGAATCCAGTTCAAACATCATTTGCTCAAACTGAGCTAAATTATAAATTTTTCTGCTGATTGTAGATAAGAGATTGGAACATTTCTAAAGTGTGTTGCTCTTTTCCAGGGAAGGAGTAAAAATTCTGACACTTAAAAAAAACTAGCAGCAACCAGCCCATCACAGTGTTTTTCCTGTGATGTGCAGGAGCAAATCTTTATGTTCTTCACAAATGAGGGTTATTGTCTGGATCATAGTGGAGTGTGGGACGCGAAAATGACTTCATGATGAATTTTGGCTCTACTTTATTCTTGCCTACTTGTGATTTCAACTCCCACTAGTATTTTTTTTTTTTTTTTGGTAAGCTAATATGGAATTATAGCATTCTTTTCTTTAGTGACATTTCTTGATAGCTAGAACTAAAGTTATAATAATAGGTAGGGGGCAGGAGAAGGAAATGGATCTTTAAACAGCTTTTATGCTTGTGATAGGCAGAGAAAGTAGGTTAGTGTTGAGCGAAGTCCAGGGATAGGTAGAGCTGGGTAATAGGACTGACGATTTTAAAGTTCATTCTGCACATTATAAACAGTTAATCAGGGCTGGGGTTGTGGCTCAGTGGTAGAGCACTTGCCTAGCATGCGTGAGGCACTGGGTTCGATCCTCAGCACCACATAAAAACAAATAAATAAAATAAAGGTATTGTGTCCATCTACAACTAAAAATAAATTTAAAAAAAAAACAGTTAATCATCAAAGTGTTTTCATGATAGTTCCATGGGAGCAAGATAGGATACTTCCTGTTTTTCAGGTAACCAGCAAAGTGGCTTTGGAGGCTAAACAGTATCTCCAGATGAGGAAATGAGCTTAAGAAAGGACAAGGACCCAGGAAATAGACCACCAAAAAACACCCCTCTCTCTTCATTTCCCAGGGGTCTTTGGTTTTTGTGCTTAAAAAAAAAGGTGCTCTCTGGTTTTGGGTGTCTCTCCCAACTAAAAACAAAGCAAGAGGTGCTTTGCCAGGGGTTGAGAGCTTCCAGTGTCTCTCTTTCCAGAAAGACTTCTTCACAAAGTTGCCTATAGGCATACATTCCTCGCCTCAGTAGCCCTTAGACCCCAAGCCATCATCTCCAGGAGACTCTTGCAAAACTCATGCATTAGCCCAATGTAACCACACCATAGAAATATATTTACATGGATCAATCGTATCAGTCCTCTAAAGGTAGGGAGTTTCCTCCTTTTCCTCCTTTCCCTGAGATAGTTTCCTCCTCTTCTTCTTTTCACTTTTATCACCTCTCTTCCTTACATCTCATCTTGAAAGCTTGTCAAACCTGAGTTTTACCTTTCCAGTCTAGACCCCTCATATCCAATCAAGCTCTTCTACTGCTCAGAACCTTTTTTTTTTTAAAACTATCCACTATTTATAGAATGAAGTCCAGGCTTCCTAAACTGTGTCTTGGGAAGGTCTCAAGTTTATACTTTGCCACAGATTAGCTCTCCGCTAATGGTCAGCCATGTAGCCTCTCTGGTCCAGACACAGAGCGAAGGTGCTTTGGAAACAACACAGCCCTATGCATATATGGACACGGTGATGCTGCAGACACCAAAGAACACTTATTTTCTTTTTCCATGTTACAGCCTTTAGGTTTGCTGAAGCATCAGTTTTCATGAACACATTCTAGGTTTTCTATGTATTTACCTATTTCCAGCTAAATTCTGGAGAGGCATAAGAAAAATGCACAAACACATCACATTGTCTCTTTCTCTGATGTTCCTCTCTGTGAAGAGAGAAAACAATAGAGAAATAGAGAAAACAATGCTTAGTTCAGTGGCTTGCTACATGAAAGTGACACTTGCCAGAACTGGTCCCCACATTGCTACATTGTTCCTTCCCATGTCCCTCTGCTGGCTATTTCTTACATTTCTGTATGTTCAGAAGGGCTCCTTGCACGTTGGAAACTTTCATTTCTCTGCTTGAAGCTCCCCAAGGTCCCTCCAAGAGCTGCAGTAAAATTTCAACCCAGCTGAAATTGAAGAGGACTCACCTACCTATTGCTGTCCAGAGTCTACCTGACTACTGGCTTTGAACCCTTTAATTATTATTTTTAAAGTTTGTAGACTCCTAGGCCTGCAGAGGACTTTGAAAGATCCTTGTGAGCTGCCACAGTTCTAAGAAAAGCAGTACTATTTTACACAACTTCGACAAAGGAAATTCCCATTAATTCAAGCACATGTCAGCATTAAACTTGATATTGACAAAGTTTTGTACCTCTAGTTAGTGCAAATTCTGGTCCTAATTTCATCTCTGACCTTGGTTGTGCAAACCTACAGGAATGAGTTACCCTTTCCAGGCTGTGCCTGTCTCACTTGTAAAATGATGGGGGAAGAGGAGGAGATGATTCCCAACTTCATTTCTCCAAGCCTCCGTTTATTTGTTCTCTTGTTCATACCTCAGTGGAGATGAACAACACACTGACAACATCCTTTCTGGAAAAGCTCTAGATGAATCTATCCTCTAACATTTCCCACAGGCAAGATGGCAGCAGCACTGCAGATGGTAGATGCAAATGAATCTCTGAGTTTCATGGTTGGCTGAGAGCAGAGGTGGGGCTGGAGGCTTAAGCAGGCACTAACCTGGCACCCACCGTTTGAGGAAAAAAATCTGTAACAAGTACTTTCATACTGTTTCCTTTTGGCCTGTCGTGGTCTTGCTTTCACGGTCAGGCCCGTTAGTGTCTTTTCATCCATGTCAACATAATACAGAACGTAGATTAACCAGAAAAGCACCACCTTGGTAGTACGTCCCAGTCCCCATTGTGCTTACAGATGGGACTAGAAGTTTCCTTTGCTTTTTTTTTTTGTGGTACGGGGGATTGAACTCAGGGGTACTCGACCACTGAGCCACATCCCCAGCCCTATTTTGTGTTTTATGTAGAGACAGGGTCTCACTGAGTTGCTTAGCATCTTGCCGTTGCTGAGGCTGGCTTTGAACTCGCGATTCTCCTGTCTCATCCTTTGCTCTTAGTCTAACCACATCAGTGCTCCATGAGGTCTTCAGATCCAAACTGACCTCTTTCATTTCCACACTGGGGACTCATGCTCCTTTTATGCTTTGGCAGTGGACTCATATAAGACCTTTTTTCTTGCTGTTCTAACTTTTTAAAAGGTTGTTCACACTCCTTGGGAAACCTTGATAGAGATGTCATCATGCTAACAGGATACTGGTTTCCTTTATGCCTTTTGCTATGGGATATTGTCTTTCCCTGAGGTCCTTCTAAGAGAAAACAAAACATGCATCTCTCCCAGTTCTGCTGTCCTGCTTGTTTCTGCTCCATTAACACAGGATGGTCTGCTCTGTAAACAGCCACAGCCGGCCAACCTGCCATCCTTCACTGGTTTCTTAGGGTGTGGGGGATTTAAGTCGCAGCAATTTAATTTCATCTCTGTTCCCCAATTGGATACAGCAGATGGCTGGCCCTGGGAGCCAGCGGATTGAAATGGGGTCTCTTGCAGCACGCCCTGTGTTCAAAGTTCATCTCATTCAAGGGTGCAGTGCACAGAACAGTCTTAATCAAAGTGAAAACCCTAGGTGATGAGGCTCCCCACTTCTTCTCAGCCTTACATTCCTCTGCCTCCAACTCCAGCATTACCAAAATCACAGCTCTTCCTCTGCTATGATACCAGTAAACCAGATTTCCTACTAGATCCCTCCTGCCTGGTTCAGTTTGAGTGGTAATTCCAGTTTAATTAGTGCTTATCACCATCGTGGCAAATTATCAACAGTTACTTTGTAGGTCCATCTGTTGGAACTTGCTTACCTAAAACGCTCAAGTTACTTCACTAGGAATTGAAAAGAGTTTAAGCCAAGGAAAATAGTATAAGAAATAGTAGCATCCAGCACTGTCTGAATACTTACCCTGTGTCAGATACTGTGTGTGCATTATTACTTCATCTAATCCTTTGCAAAGCAGAGGGGGGCATCTCCATCTTAGAGATAAGGATAGCAAAGCTTAACAGGGTT